>VIIQ02000215.1:0-45000 GCA_007449985.2 Desmodesmus armatus
GCACATAGGCATGTGTGTATGGGGTGTTGGTCTGTCTTTGGGTGCCCAGGCTGCGAGTATGTGTGCGTATTTGGGGGGGGAGGGGGACTGTGGGAGTCTTGTGTGCATTGTGTGGGTGCATGTGTGAAGAGGAGAGCGATCTCCTTGCCCTAGGTCGTGGAAAGCCTGGTTGAAGCACCACAGTGCAGAACGTGGGCAGAAGCTTCACTCCACTTCACTCCACTTCAATGCGGGTGGTTCACATAGGGATGCAACATAACAACACAAAGGGGGGGGGAGGGGAAGGCTCGTGAGAGGGTCTGTGTGCCTCCAAAAAGCTGGACTTTGAGGTGACCATGGCTAGCTTGGGTTGTGCCAGCAGCAGCAGCTTGATGTGAACAGCTCCTGTCAAGGGTGGGTCATGGCGGTCAAAGTATACGACCTTGACATCCCCACCCATGGCAGTAGTTGTTCTGCATACTAGCTGAGGCAGCCGACACCCTTTGACGATGCAGCATGTTTTATAGACATGTGCATGCGCTGTTTTGACATGCGTCTGAGGCGAAACATGTGCAAATGGCTGCAGTCTTGGTGCGCAAGTTGGTCTTCCTCTCCTCCTTATGTGGCGGAATGGCAGCAGCAGCAGCAGCAGCATATTGTGGGCAGTTTTGTTGTAGGGTGTCAGACGATCCCAAAGTTCCGAACTGGTTCCCTGGCTCCCTCATCCAGGGCTGAACAAGGTTTTGCATACCAGCTGGTGCTGCATACCAGCTAATGCAGTGTGTTTTCTGGTTTGTTCTGCCATCTCCCTGATATCGTGATATATATCACTGAATGGCTGGCATGAGCTCTTGAGCCTCATGGCTACCGTTGATTTGATTTGAATGCGGTGCGACACTCATAGCTGCTGCGGCATGTTGAAGGACATGTGTTGTCAACACTGGGGAAGGGCTGGCAGTCAGATTAAAAGGGGTCGTGGTGCGCAGGTTGATTCTGCCCTGCTGTTTGTATGGTCAGCATGGCAGCAGCAGCATGAT
The DNA here is from genome assembly GCA_007449985.2 of Desmodesmus armatus. Classification (NCBI taxonomy): domain Eukaryota; kingdom Viridiplantae; phylum Chlorophyta; class Chlorophyceae; order Sphaeropleales; family Scenedesmaceae; genus Desmodesmus; species Desmodesmus armatus. Next base: position 1,017 of record VIIQ02000215.1, read on the forward strand.
GTGGGCAGCTTCTGCCAGGAGGGTCAGGTTGTCACGGTTGTCACGGAAGTATTTTCGCTACCTGACACCCTCACCCATGGTTCAAGCTGTCCTGCATGCACGCTGTTGTAACTGACATCTTGACAGGCATGCGGCGGGCATGCGTGAAGGCATGTGTTCAACATGTGTTTGAGGGGGGGAGGGTGCAGTAGTAGCAATGTGTGCGGGCGATGTGTGTTGTGTGACTTCGTGCCGCTGTCTAAAATGAGCATGGCAGCAGCAGCGGCAGTAGCAGTAGCATGATGTGGACAGCTCCTGTTAGGGGGGTGGGGTGTCCCGGAAGCTGTCTCGCTACCTGGCACCCTCACCCATGATGTAAGCCGTTCTCAATACGGTGTTGAGAACGGCTTATATCACGGGTGGGGATGCCAGGTACTGTTGTGGGTTGCAGAGCTCTGCTCACCCAGCTACGCCTAGTGCTTGCTTGGGGCACTCGAGCGACTTGCTGACCACAGGTCCTTGGGAATACCACTACAGTAGTTTGGTTTTGAATCCACAGAGCAGCATGTGTGGGGTGGTCGTCAGCAGCCCGTTTCAGCGCTGCTGCTTTTATGCCCTTTGTATGCCTGCGTTGTGGCCGTAACTGGCACAGGCTTTCTAGTGTCCTAGGTCACTGGTCGCCTGGTGGTGTCTTGCTTGTCTTGCACCAAGGTCGATTTGCTGCTTGCAGCATGCTGCTTGCACAATGAACCTGGCCGGAAACACGTGTAATGATGATGATGATTATGATGATGCCAGGTAGCAAGACAGCTTCCGGCAACCCCCCCCCCCCCCCCCCAACAGGCCAGGCTAGCTTTTGAGGTCAGCACTTTAAGGGCTGCGCCATGATCGCATGCATCTGTTGGGAAATGGGCAGGCAGTCGGAATGACATGCATCATTCTGCTCTGCTGTTTGTAAGGTCAGCATGACAGCAGCAGCAGCACAATGTGGGCAGCTACTGCCAGGGGGGTTAGGGTGTCACAGAAGTATCTCGCCACTTGACACTCTCACCCATGGCGGAAGCTGTTCTGCATACATGCTGGTGTGAATGGCAAAATCTGAGGCAGGTATAGTTGGATGTATGTGTTTGACATGTGTTTTATTGTGTGTGTGGGGGGGGGGGGGGGGGCACCAGCAGCATGTTGTGGACAGATCCTCTCAGGGGTTCAGATTCCAGGTGGGCGACCCATGGGCAAAGGTGTCCACATACAAGCTGGTGTGCCCCACACCCGTAGAGGCTGGGGCATGGCAGTTTGAGACGTGTGTTGCCTTGGGCTGGGTGTGTGTGTGTGGGGGGGGGGGGGGGGGGGATGGAGCGCTGGCAGTGAAGTTGGGTGGGCGTGCGGTCTGAGCTTGCTTTCTCTCCTCTCTTTCCGTTCAGCATCAGCGTGATGTGGTCAGCTCCTGTCAGGGGGGTGAGATGTCCCGCAAGCTGTCGCGGTACCTGGCACTCTCACCCAAGGCGGAAGTTGTTCAATATACAAGCTGATGGGCCTGACGCTCTCAGAGGCTGCACCGTGGATTGAACCAAGGGTTGGAAGGGGGGGCACAAACTGGGTGGGGTCTTGGTGTGTGCTGTGAGTGTCCTGTCATCCTTGAGGTCAGCATGGCAGCAGCAGCATCATGTGAGCAGCTCCTGTCAGGGCTGGGGCACAGCGCTTGGAGAACATCTCCATGCTACCCTCACCGATGGCGGAAGCTGCTCAACATACTAGCTGGTGTGGATGTTATTGTTACAGGCATGCAGGCATTGTTTGAGGCATGTGTGTAGGCTTATCTCAGAGGGAGAGAGGGGCTGAGAGTTGGTGAGGGATAACTCTTACTTAGCTGTTGTGAGCTCCCTCCATACTGGATGGTGAGCGTGGCAGCAACATGTGAGTTGCTCCTGCCTTGGGTGCTTGGTGGTGCGCACTTCACACCGATGCTGCCACCGGCACCCACGGCAGGTGTTGCGCAACGTGCAAGCTGCTGACTCAACGCGCTCAGAGACTGGCATAAGGGGGGGGGTGCATTCACATGGTGGTAGAGGAGAAGGAATGTGCAATGGTCAACTTCGTCTGTGTTTCTTAGTCAGCTGGCGGCAGCATGTGGGCAGTTTTTGTCAGGGGTGGGAGGTCCGTTGGGTGTTAATCGCTCCTTTGGTGCCCTCGCCCATGTCAGAAGCTGTTTAACATACTACTAGCTCATTGCACCTGGCATGTTTCTGAGGCCCCGGCATGATGGGACTCATATGTGTTGGCTCGGGGGGGGGGGGGGGGGGGGTCTTCAACAACTGTGTGCTGTTGTTAGCTCCCTCCTTCAGCATGGTAACTCCTTGCGAGTGGCTCCTATCAGGGGTGTTGGTTTGTGCGCAGCCTTCATGTTATTGGCAACTGCACCCATTGCAGATGTCAATCAACATGCAAGCTGATGAACCCAACACTCTCAAACCCCTGGCATGGGGGGAGGGGGCAGTTGCATCGTATAGGAGGGGAACGGGTGCGCGTTTGTATGAGTTCTATAGTCAGCATGTCAGCAGCATGTAGGTAGCTCATGTCAGGGGTAGGGGCTGTCTTGGATGTCGACTCCTCCCTGGTGCTCCCACCCATGGCGGAAGCAGTTCAAGATACAAGTTGGTGTGCCTGGCATACTCAGAGCCCGACAGTGCCCGGGGGGAGGGGGATTGCATAGTGAGGTGGGGGCATTTTTGCGCATTTTGCAGCTTTGTCTGTGTTTCATAGTCAGCACGTCAGCTGCATGCAGGCAGCTCCTGTCAGGGGTGAGGAGAGTCTGAGGCCGCAACCCCTTGGACACCTCTCATCCATTGCAGGAGCTAGATTGCATGCACGCTGGTGTGGCTGACACACTTAGAGCCCGGCACGGTTTGACGCATGCATTGTCTGGGTTGGTTGGGGGGGGGGCGTGGTAATTGCCACTTTGAGACCATTTGGGGTGCCCCTGTCCTCTTCACAGCCGGCATGTCAGCAGCACCATCAAGGGGTCGGCAGTTGCTGTCAAGTGTAGGGGGCTGGAGGTGGTGAGGCTGACAACCCTCTTTGGCATCCTCACCCATTGCAGGAGCTAGTCTGCATGCACGCTGATGTGGCTGACTCACTCAGAGACCGGCACGGTTTGACGCATGCATTCGTCAGGGTGTGTGTGTGGGGGGGGGGGGGGGTAGCTGGAACTGTCAGGGGGTTGGAAGTGAAGGAGTTGTAAATCCACTTTGTCACTTTCACCCATAACAGGAGCTGTTCTGCATGCACGCTGGTGTGGCTGACACACTCAGAGACCGGCACGGTTTGACGCATGCATTCAGGGGTTTTTGGGGGGGGGGGTGGAAATTTGAGAGCATTTGGGATACCCCTTGTCATCTTTGTAGTCAGCGCGTCAGCAGCACCAACAAGGTGTCGGTAGCTCCTGTCTACGGTGGGGGTTTGCTGAAAAAACCACCCTCTTTGGTACCCCTCACCCATAACAGGCCCTGTTGTGCATGCACGCTGGTGTGGCTGACACAATCAGAGCCCGGCACGATTTGACGCATGCATTCGTCAGGGTGTGTGTGGGGGTGTGTGTGGGGGGGGGGGAGGTGAGTTTCATTTGAGAGCATTGAGGGTGCTCCTGTCCTCTTTACGGCAGCATGTCAGCAGCACCAGCAATATGTCGGCAGCTCTTGTCTATGGTTGTGGTGTGCTGAGGAAGCCTCACTCTTCTGTACCCCTCAATCGTTGTGGCGATGCATTCGTCAAGGGGGGGGGGGGTCGGTTCATCTGACAGCATCTGGGTGCCCCTGTCTTCTTTACAGTCAGCATGTCAGCAGCACCAACAAGGTGTCGGTAGCTCCTGTCTACGGTGGGGGTGTGCTAAGGAAGCAACCCTCTTGGGCACCCTCACCCATTGCAGGAGCTAGTTTGCATGCACGCTGGTGTGGCTGACATACTCAAAGCCCGGCACGGTTTGACGCATGTATTCGTCAGACGGTGGGAGGGGCGGTTGTTGGTTGATTTTAAGAGCATTTGGGGTGCCCCTGTCTTCTTTACAGTCCGAATGTTGGCAGCACCAGCAAGGTGTTGGCAGCTCCTGTCTACGGTGGGGGTGTGCTAAGGAAGCAACCTTCTTGGGTTACCCTCATCCGTTGCAGCAGCTGTTCTGCATGCACTCTAGTGAGGAAGACATACTCAGAGCCCCGCATTGAAAAATGCATGTGCTGTGTGGCTGGGCAGGTGATTGGGTGGGTCTGTGTGTGGGGGGAGGGGGGTTGCTGGGTGCTGTTGAAAGGGCACGGGCCTTGGGGCACTGCGTGAGCGTTTTCTCTCTTCGCCTCTCCCTTCTTATCTGGATGGCTTTTTATTACTACAGTTGGCATAGCAGCAGCATGCTGTAGGCAGCTCCGTTTGTTGGTAGGGTGTGTATCTTCCACCAGGAGGGGGGGGAGTGAGTCAGGTTGGGGGCCACCCCCTTGTACACTTGGATGGCCGGCTTGCTTCTGGCGGTGTTGTATCATGGGTGTGCTGGTTGGATTTGTCATTGATGCCAGCCAGCCCCACCCATGATGGATGTTGTCAGCAGCAGCCATGGACATTCCACATCCTACACTGCCTGCGTCAATAATTCTCGTAAGTTGTAAGCATCAGCCGGGTGCTGTTGGGAGGAGGAAGGCTGCATCATAGCATGGCAGCAGCATGCTGTGGGTCGTTCTTGTTGTAGGTGGTCCTGCTCCGCGATGACAAGTCGGCCGAGGCACCACCCCTTATGACAAAAGCCGCCTGCAGAAAGCACACTTGCCCTGGGGTGGAAACTGTTGTCAAAAGGAAGTGTGTGTGTGTGTGGGGGGGGGGGGGGGGGCTGTGCGGCTTTCGGCAGTGTCTGGCTGTTGTGGAGGTATGTGCTGTCATCTTGGTATGCAGACATGTGTGTGGGGGGCAAGGGGGAAGAGTTTGTGTGGTGTCAGCTACTCACCTTGCGGACAGCATTGCAGCAGCTGCGTATGCATGTACCACTTGCAAGGCAGCAGCTGGCTTGCGGTGGCTTCTGTTTTGGGTGGAAGGGTGCCGTGGGACCCTCTCTCCAATGGCACCTTCACCCATGACAGAGGCGGGCGCGAACAAGAAGCCATGCTTCGCACATGGGCAGGCAAGGAAGTTGTGATGTGTGTTTTGTATCGGGTGGGTTGTGTGTGGTAGTTGTGTTGCTGATAGAATTAGAATAGAAGTGGGGGCTTGGGTGCTTTCAGCTGCCTCCTCCTCGGACAGTGTTGCTAGCTTTGGTTGTGGTAGCATCCTTTAGGGGTGAGGATGTCTGGATGTGTCCGGGGCACCTTCACCCATGACGGAAACCACCAGAAACAAGCTGACATGCCAGTGTGTTTATGTTGGGGGGGGGGGGGGGGCGGTGGGGAGGGGTGCGGGGCAGAAGGGAGGGGTATCAGAAATTGTGGGGTGTTGTGGTTGCCGCAACCATGGGAATGGGTGGATGGGGCGCCTTACTTGCGTGATGCTAGTCTTGTCAGCGGGGGATCTTGTCAGGGGTGTAGGTTTGTGGCAAGAAGTGTCTGCGTTGCACCTTCACTCACGGTTTGAGCCACCACAAACAAGCTGTTGTGTGGGAACCAGCTGACATTGGATCAGGATGCATGACAGGCGTCCAGATGCTGCGTGCATGTGTTTGTTGTGTGCTGGTGGAGTGTGGGGTGGGGAGGAGGGGGGGGGGGGGGGGGCACACCCATCATGGGTGGGTGGGTGGGTGGATGTCGTTGCACTTACTTACGGCACAACAGTGTGGCAGCGGCTTGCCTGCAGTGGCCTTTGAGTGATGTGTGTTCTGGGCCCGTCTCCCAGCACTTTCACATCAGCAGCCCCCGGACAACGTGGTGTGTGCCCAACTCTTCCTATCAAGAGAGATGCGGAGGTCATGTTCATGCGCCGCATGCCACGTTGGATTGCAACACCTTGCCCACCAAATGCACTTGAATGCGTGTGCATCCCCAAGCCGCTTGTGTTGACCATCCCTCCATGTCCCCCCCCCCCCTCCTTACGAAATGCAGGCGCAAGATGCGTGAGGATGTGTGTGGCTACTCTGACGAGGAGGCTGAAGACGTCACCTTCAGGCGCCTGATGACCCCAGAGAGTGCCAGCAGAGACATCTACGGACACACACCCCTAGACATTGCAGTGTGCGAGCGGGTGAGTGTGTGGCTGCTTGCATCAATGGAGTCAGTGTTCTCGCGCGTGTGTCGTGTGTGTTTAGGGGGGGGGGGGGAGGCACCCAGCCACCCCTATTGTGCAGTCTGCCATGCAAGGTTCGTGCTGCATGTGCCCTCGGGCCATGTGAGGGACACATGTGTCGATGGAAAGGCCGGGAGTGCATGCAATGTGGGATGTTGACGGGACGTGAACACCCCACCCCCCATTCCTTGGTTCATTTTGGTATCGTGGTCACCACAATGATGGGTGCATGCCACACTGCGTGGGAAGGGGCAGCCCACCCGGTGTAGTACCAGCATCCACAGGTAATTGGATGCTGCTGCTACACATGATGGCCAACCCTTCCTTGCAGCCTTCCATGCACAAGTTGAGGTGCATTTTCCCTAGGGCATAGGGCCATGCCAGCGACACATGTTTTGACAGACAGAGCGGGAGTGCATGCAATGTGGGATGTTGACGGGACATCAACACCCCACCCACCTTTCTTGGTTCAACTTGGTATCGTGGTCACCACAATGATGTGCATGACAGATTGCGTGGGAAGGGGCAGCCACCCAGTGTAGCACCAGCAGCCACAAGTAACTGTTTGCTGCTGCTACATGGGATGGCCCATCCTACCTTGCAGCCTTCCATGCACAAGTTGAGCTGCATTTGCTCTAGGGCTTAGGGCCATGTGAGAGACACATGTGTCGATGGAAAGGCCGGGAGTGCATGCAATGTGGGATGTTGACGGGACGTGAACACCCCACCCCCCTTCATGGTTCATTTTGGTATCGTGGCCACCACAATGATGTGCATGACACACTGCGTGGGAAGGGCCAGCCCACCTGGTGTAACACCAGCAGCCACAAGTAAGTGGTTGCTGTTGCTACACGGGATGGCCAACCCTACCTTGCAGCCTTCCATGCACATGGTGAGCTGCGTTTGCCCTAGAGCCATGTGAGGGACACATGTGTCGATGGAAAGGCCGGGAGTGCATGCAATGTGGGATGTTGACGGGAAGTGAACACCGCACCCCCCTTCTTGGTTCATTTTGGCATTGTTGTTACCACAATGATGTGATGACAGACTGTGTGTCATGGGGCAGCCCACTCCATAGCACTAGCACAGTAGCCACAAGGAACTGGCATGAACAAGTTGAGTTGCAGGTGCCCCTAGACCATAACACGGGACTACTGCATTGACACAAGGGCGCTCAAGATGGGGTTGGCGGGGTGGGGTGGGGTGGGGGGTGGGGTGAGAGGGGGGGTGCTGGAGCACCCCCTTCTGTGTTGTGGGCTTGTATTCAGCTCATGGTTTGCACATCAGGCTGTGGTGTAAGGGCAGCACACTGGGTACATTTGGTGGTGCGTGCACAAAATGTGGGATAACATCCTCCACTTGGTGAAAAGTCTCACAATGCAACTCATGTGTTCAACAACCAGGAAGCCCTGTCTGTGGCGGTTTGGCTGAAAATGACATGGACGCTTGTGGTTGAGAGGGGGGGGGGCAGTGCATGCACAACATGTTGACTTTGGGGGGGGGGTGTTTCTCTGGAGCTCATGGTGTGCACAATAGACAGCGGGGCAAGGGTGGCAGACGCGGTGACGCAGTAAGGCCACACTATGTTGGTTGCTGTTGCTCCACTCAGTCGCCACCCCTACCCCACAGCATGCCATGCACAAAGCAAGCCGCAGGTGCCGATAGGAACACATCAGGGACACATGCGATGATCAAAGGGGCGGGAGATGCATGTAATGTGTAGTGTTTTTTGGTGAAGGGTTGGGGACGTTTTTTTGCTGGGGCCCGTATCAAGCTGAGGTGGGGTATGGTCCAGCATGCTAGAGATGCACACCACTCTGAGCCAGTGGTTCTGCATAGGGTTAGAGCAGATGAGGACAGGACCAGGCCAGACCGTCTGAGCCCCACCCAGACTGCACCCGACTGTGCCCATACGTGTGAACCCACACTAAAATAGAGACACCCAGAAAAATTCAACCCCCCAGCCACCCCCCAACCCCCTTGTCTGGGCCGTCCCTGCTGTCTGGGCTGTCTGGACCGTCTGAGGCAATCCCCTTGGGACAATTTCAACCCCCCAGCCCGTTGTCTGGGCCATCCCTGCTGTCTGGGCTGTCTGGACTGTCCTGAAGCAACCCCTTAGGGAGAATTTCAACCCCCAGCCCCTTGTCCTGTAGTTGTCAAGTGACAAGCGTCACAGCCAGCCAAGCCAGAAACCCTACTCCTGTCGCCATACCCATGACTGCTACACAAAATGCTATCACTCCAGCACGCTGGTTTCTTTGGTGGCTTGCCTTGACGGCTGTGGGTACTGTGGATCCCGTAGGTTCTGGGGGGTCCGAGGGGGCACCGGGTTAAGGGTTTACGTGTTAATTAATCTGGGACATGTTGGTCGCATGTGGAATTGTCTCAGACACTTCAGACAACCCAGACAGCAGGGACAGCCCAGACAAGGGTTCTGGGGGGTGGGCTGGGAGGTTAGGAGATTTGTGAAATGTCTTGGACAGGCCAGACAACCCAGACAGCAGGGACAGCCCAGACAAGGGCTGTAGGGGGTGGGGCTGGGGGGTTACAAAATTTTGAAATGTCTCAGACAGGTCGGACAGCCCAGACAGTAGGGACAGCCCAGACAAGGGCTCTAGAGGGTGGGCTGGGGGGTTGGAAGTTTTCCAAGGTAGTCTCGCAGACAGGCCAGACAACCCAGACAGTAGGGACAGCCCACACAAGGGCCCTAGAGGGTGGGCTGGGGGGTTGGAATATTTTCTAAGTCTTGCAGACAGGCCAGAAGAACCTACTCAGACCAACAGACAAGTCCTGGACAGACTAGGACAAGTAGAAGGGGGTATTGTCAAACTCTCGGTTAGAGTTGGCTTACGCCAGTGGTTACGCATAGGCGCACAACTGCAAAGACGCACAACTGCATAAGCACACATACTTACCTGCTTCCTGTGTCAAGCTCTTGGTGTGCACAGTGGATTGCATGTGAAGGGGTGGCTGACTGGGTGGAAGCCTCGGCAGCTAGTCTGACTGGCTGCTGGTGCTCCACCCAACAGCCACCCCCAACTTGAAGTCTGCCAGCACAGTGAGCCACAACAGGAACACACTCGATGATGAAGGAATGCAGAATGCGTGCAAGTTGTTGTTGGGGGGGGGGACACTGCCTTTGTTGGGCCTTGTGTGTTCACGATGTGTACAGCGTGATGTACAGTGAGTCCAGTCAAATGGGTGAGTTGCTGGCATCTGCGTTGACCACATGTTGGTGCTTCACCCAACTGCCATTCTTGCCTTGCAGTTTGGCATATGCCGCCACCATCATGTGTACATCTGCCGCCCCTACACAGTATGCTCAGTTGTTCCAGCAGCTGATGGCAGCCCCCCCCACCACCACCACCAACAGTAGCACCACCACCCCGCCACTACCCCGGCGAGGCACGGGCACCACAGCAGTGGGTGGTGTGGGGCTGGCTCCGGCTGCCTCCCCCCCCCCCCCCCCCCCCCATTTCAACTTCTCACCTTTCCAAGTGCCCCCCCCCCCTTCCCCCTAAAATCTCTGCCAATGCTGACGTGCACATGATTCCACCACACTGTATGCAATGTAAATCTGCCACCCTCTACGCAGGATGCCCAATTGTTCCAGCAGCTGACAGCGGGCCCCCACCCCCACCACCAGCAGTAGCACCACCACCCGGCAGGGCGCGGCGAGCCACAGTCACCACGGCAGTGGGTGGTGCGGGGCTGGCCCTGGGCGCTGGAGTGGTGAAGCTGGTGCACTTTGTGAGCAGCAGACTGCAGCGGCAGCGGCGGAAGGCGAAGCGCAGGTGGGTGTGGGGAGGCAGATGGGGAGGGGGGCAAAGGTGCTGATGGATGTCAGGGTGGTGGGAAGTTGTGGTGCCAGCTATTGTACCACAATGCGCGGCGCAGCCAAAATGGACGGCGTTTGCAAAGGGTGAGGTGCTTGCGAGCATCGGCTGCCACTGTGCTGTCGTAGCAGGCATACGAAAAATGGCGTGTACGGTTTGCACGTATCTCATCTCACACGTACATTGTGTGCCTGTGTGTTTGTCACACATCCAGTCTGTGTTTGTCACATCACTTCTGTGTTGGTCACACATCCGCTCTGTGTTGACCACACACCAACTCCACGCTTGTCACACACGCACCCTGTGTTCGTCACACATTCATTGTGTGTTTGTCCCTGCAGGGCTGCAGCAGCAGCTGGCCCAGCAGGCAGCAGGCGGCAGAGCGAACAGGGCGGGACAGCAGCAGCAGGCAGGGGCAGCAGACGCAGCAGCACAGCCACTCCACGACAGCGGTGACACACCTGCAGCAGCAGCAGGAGCAGCCGTATCAGGCTGCTGGGGAGGGGGGGTGGTGAGAATTTGGGGTTCAGGCAGGTCCTGAGTTGAGCAGATGTCGCTTGTCAGTTGCACCGCGGACAGTGCTGGGCCATATTTGAAGTTCTGCTGTCCAACAGCAGTGTTGGTGGTGTTGGCTCACGGATACACTTGTGCTGGGGCTTTGGAATGTTGTGATACTTTGTCGTCAGGTGTTTTTGGCATGTGGGGTATCTGTGTGGCAACGCTCGGGACTCCGTGGTTGCTGACTGGCGGCCATATGTGCTGTCGGTCGTAACGGATTGAAGGTGTTTCTTTTTTGTCTCCCTCCAAAATGGCTTTTGCAGACCGCAACCACTGGCAGCAATGTGAGTCTGCATTGTGGCGTGCAGTACAGGAAACGTTGCATTACGTACGAATGAAGATACTGTGGCTGCCATGCTCTGCATCTGCTGCAGCAGAAACAGCCGCTGCACCACCCCTTGTAGCTGCTTTGCTCTGCCCCAGTGGAGCAGCTTCCAATCTCGTTTCAAAAACAGCAATGTGCCTACCAAAACCTAGTGGCACATTCAGAGCAATCACGATGCGATCCAGACCTTACGGCGTTCAATTCTCGTGTTCACGCCAGCCCGCCCATTCATGGCCATGGACAGCTGTTATTTGCGTGATACTTTCGTATGCTGCCTCGTTCAGGTTTTGTGTGATAGTCGTGATGATTTCTGATTATATGACGCAACATAACGCCATAACTGTGTCAACGGGGCAGTTTCTCACCAGCAAGTTCATTTACTGCAGCCACACACGTGTGCCTCGAACGAGCCTCGTAAGGCTTTGATTTCTCTGGAACTTTGAAACATGTCGCGTAGTGTCGTGCAAAAGTGGCAGAATGCCATCAATCTGCTGTACACCGTGACCAAGGACCCTGCCAGCAGTGCAAGACAAGAAGCGTACCCTGCCATGGGATTCTTCCTTTCCAAGGTGTACGACATCAACTTGCCCAAGTCAACCCGTAGAAAGCTGGTGCAGCAGATGCAGGTGCGCACATGCAAAAGACCCTGTCAGGGCACCAAGAAATTGGTGCCACCTGGCACAGCAGCACTGCATATCTGCCGTGCCATGGCAAATGGCAGTGGCACGACCCAGTTTGAGGCCTGCACGTTCATGCAGACACACTGTTATGTAACAGAACGGCAGCTGTTTGGGGGCTGTACTGCTTTGCAGACACGAGGAATGAGCAGCAGCATTTCTCGTAGGTTTGTTGAGGGTGCTGTACTTGCCCCTGCAACAATTGCAGGTGCCCCTGATTGTTGGCAAAGCTTTCAGCACCGCAGCACAGCACAGCCCCCAGTCGCCGGGGATGTATGCAGCCCTCTACATGCTTGATGTCCTGCTGAAAACAGCCGCAACATCAGCAATCCTGAAGTACGGTGCGACTGCCGATTCAGCCGTTGATGTCAGCATGCGGCAGCAGCTGCAGCAAGCAGGGGTCTTGGAGCATCTCACAGCGGTGATGACAGGGCTGGCTGCAGACCTGCGCGATGCAGCAGCAGCACTGGCAAACCAAAGCGAGGACGCGCTCTGCATCTGGGTTAACCTAGGCCGCTGGTCAGCTGGCAAGGGGTCTGGCTGTACACCACAGGTTGCCCTGAGGCTACTGGCCCAACTACACCCCAGGCTCAGGGTTCTGTGGGGTTCTGTGGATCAGACAGAGGCAGCCAACAGCATTGCCTGGCTGGGAGATCCCAGTGGGCATGCAGAGGCCGCCATGCAGCTGTGCACTGCAGCGCTGCAGCATGTCAGCAGCGTGCTGCAGTATGTGATCCCCGCTGCGCAGCAGAGGGCGCCACAGCAAGCAGCTGAGGTGCTGCAACACCAGGACCACGTCATCGCAGCTGCACAGAGCTTGACGATCTTCCAAAACTCGGAAGATGCCAACATTGCGCTGCTTCACACCCAGCTGCACCTCTCGCCCCACTGCATCCCGCACCTCGCATCACTGCTGGTGCTGCATGCTACTTGGCTCAGCTGGGGTTGCAGCCTTACGACGACCAGCCGCCACGGGCGCATGCTGGCCCAAAGCAGCAGGGGCGGCAACCGCACTGGGCTCGCTGTTGGCCTCAGCAGCAGTGAGGTGGCTAGAGCCACTCCTCCCACACCCCTGCAGCTGCAGCTGTTGGATCTCTTGGGCTTATCCCCAGCTTGGCATGCTGCCGTCACAGTGGGTGGACTGTTTGCAGTTGAGCCACCACCTTTAAGCCATCTTGGCTGCATGTGCCGGCTGCTATGACGCAGCTGCAGACTTATGCTCCACAGATCCAGAGCAGCAGACGGAGGCCGAGCAGGAGCGCTGGCGGTTCGAGCAGCAGCTGTGGCTGCTGCTGCCGTCGGTGCTGCTGCCGTGTGCCCACCGCCTGCTGCTGTCACCCATTAGCATTCCCTTTGACCCCATACAACCAGACATAGAGGAGTGTGTGGCCGCGCTGTTGGAGCAGAGCGGGAGGGCGCTGGTCACATACAGCAGGCTGCAATGCTGGAGGGGGGATGACCTGCCGCGCGACAGGGCCAGTGTTTGGATCCAGGAGGTGTTGGGATGGGCGCTGCAGCTGGCGGATCTGTTGCTGCTGCAGCAGCAGCGCCCGCAGGCTCAAGGGCAAGGGCAAGCGGCAGCTGCTGCACCTGCAGCTGCTGCTGCTGCCAACCTACAGAGCAGCATACAGGCAGCTCCACCCAGCAGCAGAGTCGACGACGATTTTCTGATCTACCACATCAGCAGTCAGATGCGCCAAGGCTGCACAGCGCAGCTGTCTGCGCTGCTGTTGACGCTGGTTTATGAAAGCCGCAAAATGTTTCTCAGCAGCAACGCAGCCAATGGCCCGCCAATTGACAGCATCGGCAGTTCTGCTGGCGACACTGAAGCATCTGTGGCAATTCCCTCCGCTTCCTCCTCCTCCTCCTCCTCCTCCTCCTCGTCGTCGTCGTCATCATCATCTTCGGCTCATTCCTCCTCCTCCTACGTGCCACCCGTGGCCGAAAGGTTCGTCGAGGTCTGCACCGCTCTGGAGGCAGGGCTGCGTGCAGTCACCACAGCAGTACAGCTCAGAAAGGTCGACATGCCACCGACGCTGATAGGCTTTTGCTTGCTCGGGCTACTTATCGGTGACGAGGATGGCGACAAGTTCCCCCTCGCGTTGCACATCGGCATACGCGGACGTGCGTCGCTAGCGCTGGAGCTCCGGCAGATGTACAGCGTGCTCAGCACCGTGCAGAAGCTGGGCCGTTGTAGGGCAAGGACGGCTGACGAGCTGTGCTGGGGGCGGCAGGTGGCAGACACTTGCTGTTGGGCAGCTGCACAGGCAGCCGTTGGGCTGCTACAGGCTGCCTTGCCCGATGCTGCCGGAGCACCAGCAGCAGCAGCTGAAGCAGTTCCACCAGCAGAGGAGGAGCAGCAGCTAGAGGTAGAGTACCTGCCTAGCCTTGCCATCTTTGGGCGCTGCTGCCTGGTGTGGGCAGAACAGTTGGAACAGCAGATGCCTACGCTGCTGCTCCTGGCGCCAGGAGAAGTGCAGATGGAAGGCCAAGAAGGGATGCAAGGGGAGTACAGCGCAGCACATGTGTGCATCCCAGGGTGGCAGCAGGGAAGAGCAGGCGCTGCTGCAGCTGTCACCAGTGCAAGGTGGCCTTGCAGGCTACAAAGGCTGTTATGCACTGTGTCATCATGGGTGCGTGGCATTACATCACTTGGGGCGTGCACAGCACTGGAAACAGCAGCCGGTGGGAACCCAGATGGGGTCAGGCAGCAGCTTGAGGCGCTGTCAGCAGCTCAGCAGGCGGTGCAGCAGGAGGGGGTGAATGATGCTTCACTGATTGCATTGGTACAGCAGCTGCAGGCGACCGGGGTCATGCTGACCAGCGTTGCAGTACCACACTTCTGCAACAACCCAGCCTGTGTGAACATCAACGGGCCCACAGAGGTGCATTTGGTGTCAGGACGCAGCTGTGTGTGTGCGGGGTGCCGCATTGCCTGCTACTGTGGACGGGACTGCCAGCAGCTAGCGTGGCCACAGCACCAGCAGGTGTGCAAGGCAACTGCAGCAGCAGCAGCTGAAATGGCAGATGCACAGATATAGGAGGCTTGCAAAAAAATTATGCACTTCTTGGCTATGCGTGTCGCATACGTGTGAAAGTTTGGTGTCAGTGATATGTCGCTGTGCAACATTGTAACAACTGAGTTGATGTGGATACTTTCTTGCGCCATGCGGTGGCAATGATGAAGTTGATAGTGCTTGTGGCTCCCTGTTGTTTGCCAAAGCTGGATCATCTGTAGATTGTCAAGTTGTTGCTTGCGTAACGACGAATCGAATGAATGGAGGTGAATGAACCAGACTGGGTGGCACTTTCAACAGTGCCCACCATGGGCGATCGCCATTTGCGCAAGCACTGCAATTAGTGTGCCCTTGTCCGACACTAGTAGGTCCACAGCGTGAATCATGCGTGTTGAGTGGCACTGTGTGATCAACAACATCAACTGCTAGACAGTGTCGCCAGCAGTGGGAGAGGCAGTGGTGCTGAGTTGCAACAGCCCCACGCCTGCACCATACAACTTGGCATGTACTTTTACTATATAGACAGCATTTGACAGTAGCAGCGGTTGCAACTTCGAGCAGTGACGCTGACACACGTATGCACGCTAGCCGATCTTGTTACATTATGGGCTGAGTTCAAGTCAGGGTAACAACGGCAATCTGGCACCATGACAGACAACATGTGTATCCCTGTGGCAGCTCTCAACACCGGCGGCATCTCTCAACTCCGGCGGCAGTTCTCAGTATTTTGGCAATGGTCCCAACAGCCAGTGCGGCTGCTGGGCGCTGCAGTTGCAGTGGCCATTGCACAGCCCCTTGGCAAGCCTGTGGGCAGCATGCTGCTGACAGCACTGCTGGTATGCTCCTGTTCAAGTGCAGCTGCAGCACGCAAAGCTTGAAACGGGTGTACGGTGAGGAAAGTTTGTAGCAGTCCCGTGTTTGGCCCATTGTCCGGCATGCAAGTTGTACTGGCTGCAGTCAAACCGGTACCTGTAGGTAGAAGCAGGGCCATCAAGAGTGCAATAAAATTGAATGTCGTAATTTCTACCAGGTTCATGATGCAGCCGAGAGTGGCTGATGCACTTACCCCGTGTGCACGTCCTCTCGCCTATCCATGGCCATGCACGGCAGTTGTAGCTGCTGGCGTCTTCAGTCCTTAGTTGCCTCGTTATGGTGGTGGAGGGTACTACGTTTCAGTAAAAAAGCTGAAAACGTCGCAAAGTCGACAACGAGGCAAGCAAAAAAAATCACTGCAGCAACAACGCACTGCACACCTTTCGTGCTCGAACAAGCTGTGTAAGTCTTGAACCTCCTTGCAGTCTTGACAGCATGTCTCTAAGTGCCATGCGGACTTGGGAGAAGGCGCTTGAGCTGCTGCAGGCTGGGACAGCGCTGTCTCTAGAGACCCCCGCCAGCAGCGCAGAACCACCTGGGATGTACACTGTTGTGGTGGATCTTCTTGACAAGCTGCAAGAACTGCCTTCTTTGCCCAAGGCCAACTGGAAGAAGCTGGTGCAGCAGCTGCAGGTGCGTGCAGCACTTCAGCAGCAACTATACATACATGCAGCAACCATTGGCCGGTCCAAAGCAGCATTGTGAGAGCTGCAATTCAAGGTGCTTTGTCCTTTTGCAGATGATAAAGAGCAGCAGGTCGAGGATTGGCACTGTGTTGCAGCCACTGGGAGCAGCAGCATGTCACTGACCCAGCATCCTTGACAATCACACCGTTGCAGCATATGTCCGCTGTGCACTCAGCCTGATGCCTTCCTTTCTCCACTTGCCCTATGCCCACCTCACTGTTGTGCTCCTGCGTTTGCTCCTGCATCCAGGTGCCCCTGCATGTCGGCGAAGCTTTCAGCACAGCAGCACAGCACAGCTACAAGTCCCCGAGCACGTATGCAGCCTTGCACATGCTCACTGTTCTGCTGAGCAAAGCGGCAGCGTCAGGCCTCATCGACAGAGAGAAATGTGCTGCTGTGGGCAGCCTGGCCATCAGCATGCGGCAGCAGCTACAGCAAGCAGGGGTCTTGCAGCATCTCACAACAGTCATGGCAGCTCTGGCTGCGGACCTGCGCAGCGAAGCAGCAGCACTTGCAGAGCAGAGCGAGGACCAGCTCTGCTCAGACTGGCGCCGCTTTTCAGCAAGCAGGGGTGCAGGCTGTGTGCCACAGGTCGCACTGAAGCTGGTTTCCGAGCTGCAACCCAACCTCAGGGCACTGTGGGGTTCCCTGGATCAGACAGAGGAAGCCAACAGCAGCGCCTGGCTGAGAGATTGCAGCGAATTTGTTGAAGCCACCATGCAGCTGAGCTTTGTAGGGCTGAAGCACATCGGCAGTGTGGTGCGGCATGTGCTGCCTGCAGTGCAACGGAGGGAGCCACAGCAAGCAGCTGGACTGTACGATAACCAGCGCAGTGTGATCACATCAGCAATGAATGTGGAGGTTGCCAGCGACCTGGCAGTTGCTGTGCCCTACACCCAGCTGCACCTCTCGCCCCACTGCCTGCCCTACCTAGCATTATGGCTGGTGGTGTATGCATCTTGGCTCAGCAATGGCTGCACACCACAGGCAGCCAGCAACAGCAGTGGGCGTGGTGATGGCATCAACAGCAGTAGCGAGGCTAATGGAGTTGAAATGCCCACACTCCTCCAGCTGCACATGCTGATGCACTTGGGCTTGGCCCCTCAGCTCACCGTGATGACATCCGCGATCACAAAGGGCCGTGACCTTTTGTTGCGCCAGCTTCAAACCATCTTTGCGGCATGTTCAGGCTGCTACAACGCGACTGCAGACCTGTGTTCCACAGCATCAGAGCAGCAGCCTGTTCAGCGGCAGGTCCAGGTTGATGAAGAGCAGCAGCGCTTGGGGTTTGAGCAGCTGCTCAAGCTGCAGCTGACGTGGCTGCTGCTGCCGTCGGCGCTGCTGCCGTGCGCCCACAAGCTCCTGCTGTTGTCAGCTGCCAGCACCTCCGTCGACCTCTTGCAGCAGCAGATGGAGGAGGAGTGTGTGGCTGGGCTGTTGGAACAGAGCGGGAAGGCGCTGATCACATACAGCAGGCTGCAGCGCCGCTTGAAGGAAGACCTGTCGCACGACAACGCCAATGAGTACGTGCAGGATGTGTTGGGAGTGGTGCTGCAGCTGGCAGATCAGCTGCTGCTGCAGCAGCAGCAGCCCCCGCAGTGTAGGCTACAGGGGCAAACAGCTTCTGCTGCTGCTGCTGCTGCTGCTGCTGCCTTAGGCGGCTCTCAGGCCAGCAGCAGTATGCAGGCGGCACCAGCCACCAGTGCAAACAGCAGCGGCGCTTTGCAGAGCAGTAGCAACCGGGCGCAGAAAAGTTGCCCAGCCGAGTTGTTGGCGCTGTTGTCGACGTTGGTTCATGAAAACCGCAGATGGTTCTTATGCGGCAGCACAGCGACAGCGAGTGACAGCATCGGCCGTGCTGGTGGCGACGCTGAAGCTTCAGTAGCGTCTCCTTCCTCCTCCTCCTTCGTGCCACCCGTGGCTGAAAGGTTTGTCGAGGTGTGCACCGCCCTGGAAGCCGGACTGCGCGCAGTCACCAGAGCAGTGCAGCTCGGCGCAGTTGAGTTACCGCCAACCTTGATCCGCTTTTGCTTGCTCGGGTTCCTCGTCGAAGATCGCGACAGATTCCCTCTCGCGTTGCACATGAACCTTCGCGGCCCCGCAGCATCGGTGCTGGAGCTGCGGCAGTTTTACAGCATGCTCAGCACCGTGCTGAAGTTGGGACGCTGCAGGTCAGGGGTGTCGCAGGAGCTGTGCTGGGGGCAGCAGGTGGCTGATTACTGCTGCTGGGCTGCTGCTCAGGCAGCCGTTGGGTTGTTGCAAGCTGATAGTTCCACAGCAGCAGCAGCAGCAGCAGCAGCAGCAGCAGAAGCAGATCGGCAGCAGCTAGAGGTGGAGTATCTGCCAAGCCTTGCCATCTTTGGGCGCTGCTGCCTGGTGTGGGCAGAACAGCTGGAACAGCAAGTGCCTGAGCTGAACATCCTAGCATCTGCAGGAGGTGTGCAGCAAGATGAGCAGGGAGGGGCGCAAGGGGAGCACAGTGCAGCACATGTGTGCATCCCAGGATGGCAGAAGGGAGCAGCAGCTGCTGCACCTGTGCCGTGCCGGCTGCAACAGCTGATAGCTACAGCGTCTTCGTGGGTGGGTGACATCACGCCACCTGGGGCGTACATAGCACTGGAAGCAGCTGCTGGTGGGAGTTCAGATGGGGTCAGACAGCAGCTAGAGGCGCTGGCAGCAGCTCAGCAGGCAGGGCAGCAGGAGGGGGTGAGTGAAGCATCACTGACGGCATTGGTGCAGCAGCTGCAGGCGACCGTGTTGATGTTGACCAGCGTTGCAGTACCACACTTCTGCAACAACCCGGCCTGTGTGAACATCAACGGGCCCACAGATGTCTGGCTGGTGTCAGGGCGCAGCTGCGTGTGTGCGGGGTGCCGCACAGCCCGCTACTGTGGACGAGACTGCCAGCAGCTAGCGTGGCCACAGCACCAGCAGGTGTGCAAGGCCATGGCGGCAGCAGCAGCAGCAGCAGCAGATGCACAGGGATAGGAGGCTTGCCAAGAAACTATGCTTGTCCCGTCCGTATGGAAGTTTGGTGTCAGTGATATGTCGGTGTGTAACATGTGTCGGTGTGCTTCTGGAGTATGCTTGCGCAAGCATGCCTTCATGACGTCAGTTGTTGTGGCTTCTGTCCTGCGCCAAAAGAGATGGCGATGATTTGATTTGTAGTGCCTGTGGCCCCCCTGTTGGTTGCCGATGCTGGATCATACTGTGTAGTTTCTTGTTTGCTTTCCATTCGTTCGAGATTGACGGCGCTCTCAGCCGTTGTGCCGGCATGGGCCATGGCCACTTGCAGTGAGTGCGGCAATTTGTGTGCCCTTCAAGGCCAAGTTGTCCGATACTAGTAGGTGCACAGCGTGAATCATGTGTGTTGAGCGACACTGTGTGATCACCAACATCAATGCCGCCAGCAGTGGGAGTGGCAGGGGTACTGATGTGCAACAGCCCTCCACCATGAATTTCACAGCCTGCCTGTGCACATGTGAAACGGTTTCACAATAGCAGCGGTTGTGGCCATGAGCAGTGTTGCTGACCCACGTATGCACGCCAGCCGACCTTGTTACATCATGGGCTGTTTTTGGCTACGATTCGGCACCACTGGTCCCAGCATGACAGCGACGACGTATACATAGTAGTGTACGTATCCCTGTGGCAGCTCTCAATTACCGGTGGCAGCTACCAAATCCGATGGCCCCAAAGTCCAGTGCAGCCGCCAGGCAGTCATCTGGTGCTGCACTTGCAGAGGCCATTGCATGGGCAAGCCTGTGTGCAGCATGCTGCTGGCAGTACTGCTGGTACGCTCAAGTGCAGCTGCAGCACGTTGATGTCTTCCAATAGATGTGGAGTGAGGAGAAGTCGATGAACTTCGGCTTTTGGAAAGCCTTTGGCCGAATGTATACTGGCAGCTGCAGTCAAAGCGGCACAGGTATGCCTTTTACAAGCCTTGTACGTACAAGCCAAGGGTAGTAAAGCTGTTACTACCCCCGGTACAAGCAGGATCATCTAAGTGCGACGCTGTCAAATGTATGTCTTCTCATTTACCACCGTATGCTTTCAAGTGTTGTCGACGCCCTTCAAGGCTTGCCCCCTGTCCACGTCACCCTGCCTATCCATGGCCATGGATAGCAGTTGTAACTGCTGGCGTCTTCAGTCCCTACTTGCCTTGTTATGGTGATGAATGTTACAACGTTGATTCGTTCACTTATTATCAGATGAAAATGTCGCAATTCCGTCAACGAGGCAAGCACCATGAAACACTGCAGCCACCACACACTGCACAAGTTTTGCGATCTGAACTAGCTGAGTGAGTCTTGAACTTCCTTGTTATCTTGACAGCATGTCGCTTAGTGCCATGCGGACGTGGGAGAAGGCGATTGAGCTGCTGCAGGCTGGAACAGACCCCCCTGCCAGCAGTGCAGAACCTGAGGTGTACACTGTTATGGTTGATCTTCTTGACAAGCTGCAAGACCTGCCGTCTTTGCCCAAGGCCAACTGGAAGAAGCTGGTGCAGCAGCTGCAGGTGCGTGCAGCAATCAAAGCAACTTCATGCATGCAGCAATCGAATGGTCCAAAGCAGCAGGGGTGTTGAAGCTTACATCTGAGGGGCTGCGTCTGAGTTACAGACACCCAGGAGCAGCAAGTTGGGGACCGTCAGTTTTACGCAGCCACTGGGAGATTGGCAACAGCAACATGCTACTGGCCCAGCATCCTCATGAAGATCACATTGTCGCAGCACTGCTGCACATATAATGTCCAGCCTGATGCCTGCCCCTCTCCAATTGCCCTATGCCCACATTACTGTCGCCTCCTGTACATGCTCCTGCATCCAGGTGCCCCTGCACGTCGGCAATGCTTTCAGCAGAGCAGCGCAACACAGTTTCATGTCCCCAGGCATGTATGCCGCCCTACACACGCTTGCTGTTCTGCTGAGCAAAGCGGCAGCGTCAGGCCTCATCAACCCTGAGGAGGGTACTGCTGCCGGCAGCCTAGCCATCAGCATGCAGCAGCAGCTGCAGCACGCCGGCGTGCTGCAGCAGCTCACAGCAGTCATGGCAGCACTGGCTGCAGACCTGCGCAGCGAAGCAGCAGCACTTATGCGTCAAAGTGAGGACGAGCGCTGCTCAGACTTGAGCCGCTTTTCAGCAAGCAGGGGTGCTGGCTGCGTTCCCCAGGTCGCCCTGAAGATTATCTCCCAGGTGCAGCCAAAGCTCAGGGCACTGTGGGGTTCCCTAGATCAGACAGGAGATGCCAGCAGCAGCGCCTGGCTGAGAGACTGCAGCGAGTGTGCAGAGGCCAGCATGCAGCTGAGCGTTGCAGGGCTGAAGCACGTCAGCAGCGTGTTGTGGCACGTGCTGCCTGCGCTGAAACAGAGGGCGCCGCAGCAAGCAGCCGAACTGAATAAACACCAGTTCAGTGCGATCACATCAGCGATGAATCTGAAGGTTGTCAACGACCTGGCAGTTGCGCTGCCCTACACCCAGCTGCACCTCTCGCCCCACTGTGTGCCCTACATAAGATCGTGGCTGGTGGTGTACGGCTCTTGGCTCAGCAATGGCACCTCACGGGCAGCCAGCAGCAGCAGTGGGCGTGTTGATGGCATCAACAGCGGTGGTAGGGTTGAATTCCCCACACTCCTGCAGCTGCAGCTGTTGAGCCACTTGAGCTGGACCCCTCAGCTCACGGTGATGACAATGATCCCAGACTCGAAGGGCCGTGCACATTTGATGCGCCAGCTTCAAACCATCTTTGCTGCTTCTTCAGGCTGCTATAACACAACTGCAGGCCTGTGTACCGCAGCAACAGACCAGCAGTTCAACTGCGTCCAAGTTGGACGTTGAGCAGCAGCGCTTGCGGCTCGAGCAGCAGGCATGGCTGCTGCTGCCGTCTGTGCTGCTGCCGTGCGCCCACAAAATCCTGCCTCTGGCAGCTGCCAGCACCTCCACCGACCCCTTGCAGCAGCAGATGGAGGAGGAGTGTGTGGCTGGGCTGCTGGAACAGAGCGGGAAGGCGCTGATCACATTCAGCAGGCTGCACGGCCGCTTGGGGGGAGACCTGCCGCACGACAGCCCCAGTGTTTGGATGCAAAAGGTTTTGGGAGTGACCCTGCAGCTGGCGGATCAGCTGCTGCTGCAGCAGCCCCCGCAGGCTGGACTGCAAGTGCAAGCTGCAGCAGCTGCTGCCAGCTGTCAGGCAAGCAGCAGTATGCAGGCGGCCCCAGCCAGCAGCAGAAACAGCAGCGGCGCTTTGCAGAGCAGTAGCAACTGGGCACAGCAGAGCTGCGCAGCAGAGTTGTTGGCGCTGCTGTCAACGCTGGTTTATGAAAGCTGCAGATGGTTCTTATGCGGCAGCACAGCAACCAGCGACAGCATCGGCAGTGCTACTGGCAACGCTGAAGCTTCAGCGGCACCTTCCTCTTCCTCTACCTACGTGCCACCCGTGGCCGGAAGGTTCGTCAAGGTGTGCACCGCGTTGGAGGCCGGACTGCGTGCAGTCACCACAGCAATGCAGCTCGGCGCAGTTGAGTTACCGCCAGCCTTTATCCGCTTTTGCTTGCTCGGGTTCCTCGTCGACGATCGCGACAGATTCCCTCTCGCGTTGCACATGAACCTTCACGGCCCCGCAGCATCGGTGCTGGAGCTGCGGCAGTTTTACAGCATGCTCAGCACCGTGCTGAAGTTGGGACGCTGCAGGTCAGGGGTGTCGCAGGAGCTGTGCTGGGGGCAGCAGGTGGCTGATTACTGCTGCTGGGCTGCTGCTCAGGCAGCCGTTGGGTTGTTGCAAGCTGCTAGTTGCACAGCAGCAGCAGCAGCAGCAGCAGCAGCAGCAGCAGCAGCAGCACCTGCAGCAGTAGCAGATCGGCAGCAGCTTGAGGTGGAGTATCTGCCAAGCCTTGCCATCTTTGGGCGCTGCTGCCTGGTGTGGGCAGAACCAGCTGGAACAGCAAGTGCCTGAGCTGAATATCCCAGCGCCTGCAGGGGGGGTGCAGCAGGAGGGGTTGCAGGAGGAGTACAGTACAGCACATGTGTGCATTCCAGGATGGCAGAAGGGAGCAGCAGCCGTTGCAGCTGTGCCGTGCAGGCTGCAACAGCTGATAGCTACAGTGTCTTCGTGGGTGGGTGACATCACGTCAACTGGGGCGTACATAGCACTGGCAGCAGCTGCCAGTGGGGACCTACAACAAGTCAGGCAGCAGCTGGAGGCGCAGGCAGCGGCTCAGTGGGTGGTGGGACAGCAGCAGGTCACTGAAGCTTCACTGACAACACTGGTGCAGCAGCTGCAGGCGAACGGGTTGATGCTGAGCAGCATTGCACTGCCACACTTCTGCAACAACCCTGCCTGTGGCAACATCAGCGGGGCCACAGACGTGCTGCTAGTGTCAGGCCCCAGCTGTGTGTGTGTGTGTGTGTGTGTGTGTGTGTGTGTGTGTGTGTGTGTGTGTGTGTGTGTGTGTGTGTGTGTGTGTGTGTGTGTGTGTGTGTGTGTGTGTGCGTGACGGCCTGGTCTAATAAACCCTGAATCTCAAAGCGAACCCTGGTACTAAAGTTCAATGTTTTGCAGATCATTCGAATCAAAGAGGTGCGCTGCTCTGCTTTCCCCAACAATAAACCACTCCCACAACGACGTGTTGTGATACCCGTCTGCCACGCTACATATACTACATCCAGCATGTCTGCCTGCTTCTTGAGCAGGGTATCACCCTACACACCGAATCATGACTACTGTTGCTGCACTGCTCAGCAGGTGGACAGGCTGTCCACCTGTGCAGCTTGCTGCTGCTGTCTACAACTCTTGGTGCTGCCGCTGCGCCTCCTGCTGTTCAGCGCTTTGAGAGGGTGACAGGCCTATCCAGCAGACCGCTCAGCTGCTGCCGCTGCCGCTGCTGCTGCTGAGACCCTGACCCTGCAGGCTTCCTTCCCGCTGCTGCTGCTGCTGGTGGTCGGTGTTTGGCCTGGGGGCTCAGGGTTACCGGGCTGTCCAGGGACACCACCCCACCTGCCCTGCCGCTGCCGCCGCTGCTGCTGCGCTTCTGACCAGCCAATGCCTGCCCGCCTGCTGCTGCTCCAACACCCCGCTGCTGCTGCTGCTGCCTGGCCACAGGGGTGTTAGTCCTACCTGCTGCTGCTGCGTTGGTTTTGCTGCTGTTGCCAGCGATGCTTCTACCACTGCTCAAGCTGCCGCTGCTGCCGGCGGGCCGCTGCATGCTGCTGCTGCTGGGTGCCGGGCGGGTGCTGTAGGTCCCGTTGCCGTATGCCTTAGTTCGCTGCTGCTGCAGCAGCTGCTGCTTGATGCCTGGCTTGCCGCTGCTTGCAAGTCCAAGGTTGTGCAGCACCTTGCTGGCTGTGGGGCCAAACAACAGCAGAGGACAGCAGCAGCAACAACAGCAGAGCACTGAGTCATAAACAAAATCCGCACCCCCCCCCCCCGCCTCCAGCATAATACTTGTGTGTGTGGCGCGTGGCCCTTTCACACTAGGAAGACTGGTTAGGGACAGTAGGAAGGAAATCTTCCTTCTGTGCCTCAACCAATGCTCCTAATGTGGAAGGGCCACACAACACACATACACGCATGTACCTACAAGGACAGTTTTGCAATGACGAACACTCAGGCTATATCACACCATCCTTCCACAGTTTTAAGTGCGTGCTCTAAGGACGCTCGCTAGCATCACGTGCAAGCATGATGGTGGCCCTATGTTATCACGTGACCCCCACCCCCCAACATCCTTGTCCCCCGCACCTGGTTTTCCTGCGATGTGTCTCTGCTGGCTGAGTGGCAGCGATGTCACCATGGCTACAGTGCCACGCCTGGCGCGCTTGGCGGGAGGCATCTTCTCAGTGTACTGCAGCAGCAGCAGCAGCAGCAGCAGCAGCAGCAGCAGCAGCAGCAGCAGCAGCAGCAGCAGCAGCAGCAGCAGCAGCAGGACCACAGAGGCACCAGTTGAGAAAAGCAGCGGGTGCACACCAGCATCAACACACGACGGCATGTGGGAATGTTGAGCAGACAGCAAAATGCATCCGCCCCCTCCCCTGCCAAGCGCTACTGCATCCGTCCGTCCCCCCCCCCCCCCCCCCCCAAAGAAAAGGGCTGGACCCCGCCATCTTAACCCCCTCACCTTGACCTGCAGTGCCTCCCGTGTGTTCTGCTCCTGCCTGTACGCCCCCCGCAGCCTGTTGACAGCGGCCTGCTTGCGCGCCTCTGTCTCAGCCTCACGCGCTAACACCATGGAGCGGTAGTCAGCTGCAGGGGGGGGGGTAGTGAAAATGGTGTGGATAGTAGTGGCAGGGCCCTCTAGAGGACCAGCTGCAAGTTTGCAGCGCAGCGCTACGTTACATGCCTGCAGTAGCATGATGTATCTAAGGCAGCTCGGCCTGTTGACAGCGGCCTGCTTGCGCGCCTCAGTCTCAGCTTCACGCGCCAACACCATGGAACGGTAGTCAGCTGCGCGGGGCGGGGGGGGGGGGGGGGGGGGGGGGGCATTGCGTGGAAGGGCGAGGGGGGGGGGGGGGCAGAGGCAGGGGTTCAAATGATGGTGGTGATGACCTGGCCCTGTGGCAGTGCAATTCGTTTTCGATTGGACGAGTGATGACAACTCCAACACCGATTGGACCATAATGTTGACGGCGGCCTGCTTGCGCGCCTCAGTCTCAGCCTCACGCGCTAACACCATGGAGCGGTAGTCAGCTGCAGGGGGGGGGGGGATTGCGTGGAAGGGCGAGGGGGGGGGGGGGCAGGGGTTCAAGTGATGGTGGTGATGACCTGGCCCTGAGGCAGTGCAATTCGTTTTCGGTTGGACGAGTGATGACAACTCCAACACCGATTGGACCAGTGATGTCGACGGCGGCCTGCTTGCGCGCCTCAGTCTCAGCCTCACGCGCTAACACCATGGAGCGGTAGTCAGCTGCAGGGGGGGGGGGATTGCGTGGAAGGGCGGGGGGGGGGGAGGGGTTCAAGTGATGGTGGTGATGACCTGGCCCTGTGGCAGTGCAATTCGTTTTCGATTGGACGAGTGATGACAACCCCAACACCGATTGGACCAGTGATGTTGACAGCGGCCTGCTTGCGTGCCTCAGTCTCAGCCTCACGCGCTAACACCATGGAGCGGTAGTCAGCTGCAGGGGGGGACAGTGCGGGTGGGTGGGTGGGTGGGTCGACTTAGTTGAGGTGGTGGTGGTATTGGTGGTGCCCTCTGGACGGCGTAGTGCAAGTGCGCACCACAACACGGCGATGCATGCCCTGAGTAGCATGATGCAGCTTCGCCACTTCAATCCAACCCACCGCCCAAGACATGCAAGGAGAGGGTTGTTGCCCTCAGCGACCCTGCTGTAGCTGTGTGTCACCTGCTGGGGAAGCAAGCTGTTTACACTCAGTCCTACCCATAAGAACACACACAAAAAGGTTACCTGGCTGCAGGTGTCCAGGTGGTGGTGTGTAGTCTACTGGCACCTCTGCCTCCTCCGCTTGCACCCCCCCCCCCCCAGTGACACAGATGCCGATGGTTTCGAAGTGTTCCACACCCAGACCATAGCCTTGCCTCTTGCCGATCTGTAGGAAGCTTCCACCCCCCCCCCCCTTCTAAACATACTGTTGCCCCCCAACCCCCCCCCTCCCCGCACACAAACTGAGAGCTTACCTGGCTGCAGGTGTCCTGGTGGTGGTGTGTAGTCCTCTGGCACCTCTGCCTCCAGCTCCACCAGCTCATCAGGCTTGGGTGGGCCGTACAGGTTGTTGAATATGACGTACCAGCAGTCCCAGCTGAACCACGACAGGTCACGACCACTGCCATCACTGCGTGAAAAGGGGGGGGGGTGGAGAGGGGGACAGCAAGGAGCAGTATATGACACCGTCACTGTATCAAATTCCAAAGCGCAGTCCGTCCACACACATGCTGTCTACCCCCCTGCCCCCTCAAGCCTGCCTGGTCCCCCCCCCCCTCAAAAGACGATGACACAGCAAATGCACCCTTACCCCCCCCCCCCCTGTCAACACCCGCCCCCACTCACAGTGTCATGCCTTCAATCGTCTCCAGCTGCGTCCTGCTGCAGTGGGGCAGGATGCGGCGCAGATGGCTGGCCTCCATGAACCCTACATCACCTGGGGGGGGGGGGGGGATGGAAGGGGTGGGTTGTGGTGGCGGCATTGAGGCGCGGGGGGGGGGGGGGGGGGGGGGGGCAGGGTCGCAGGGGGTGGGGGGTGGGGGGGTGGGCATGTAGTGTGACGCAATGCGCAGGTGCGTCTCCTCATGCAGATGTTGCTCGGTAACATGAGTGCAGCTGCTGCATGTGTCGGCCTGTTCCCCCCCCCCCCTCTCACCTAGCAGGTGTTTGTGTTGAATGCAGGCGTCAATGGCCACATCCACTAGGCTCTTCACTGGCTGGGGGGCAGAGGCAAGGTAAATGTGGGGGTAGCTGCTCATGTTGGAGGGGTGGGGGGTGGGCTGGGAACTCCCGCTGCTGCTGTTGCTGCTGCTGTTGTCAGATGATGTTCTGTGTGTGTGTCAGCTGTTATGTGGTGCTGTTGCTGATAGGCACTGCCCCACTGACAGATTGCTGCCCAGGGGTGGGGGGGGGGGGGGGGGTGGGGCAGGGTGGGGAGCGTGCAGGCTGTGTGCCACGAGCTGGTGCTGCTGTTCAGGGGTAACTCCAGCACGTTGTTGAAAGCTACTCCTGCATGCAAGGCTGGTGGCTGTGCTGTCTGTGGCGAATGGGAGTGAAACTGTCCTTCAGTGGGCCGGTTGCTGGTTGCTGTTCCGCAGTGCCCACAGGATGTAAAAACTACTGTTGAAGGAACGATAATAGCACGTTGACTCTGCTGAACAGCTTGCCAGCTGCGTACACGGAGGCAAAGCGACCGAAAGCAGAAATACGTTGGACGGGGAACCGAGGAGCTTTGACAGATTGAAAGGCAAGCTTCAGATATCAGATTGAGTGCCATTTTCTGTCTCCGTGTGGGCCAGGCTGGCGGTTTGTGAGACCTTGGACCCCAGATGTATGTCAACACTTTCTCTAAGCTGCTGTGCGCAAACCACTTGTGCAGATCGCGTTATTTGAGTGACATATGATGTTGTGCGTGAAGGGATGCAGATGATGTGACCTCGATTGCTAGTGCTGCAGCAGTGCAGTGCAGTGCCATCACAACTGTAGGCCAGTCTTGCCATAACAGCTTGCACCTCTGGAGAAGGTCACCACATACATCTGGAGGTTAACGATCTGTTGACACCAGCCTGCTCGAAAGGAGTTCCAGCAGCACCAGCAGCAGCACATACAGCAGCAGGTGTGCTTGCATCGACTGGTATAGACTGGACATCTGGGCGTGCTGTCATACAGTCGGCTTGAGGGATCATCATGCACGTATGCAGCAAGCTTTTGGGCATCTTTTTTGTGCTGCAGGTTCAGCTGCAGGCTGCAGCACACTTCACGCGCAAAGAACGCAAAAACCGCAACAGCACATGCAGCAGCAGCAGCAGCAAGACCGCATGCACAAGCAGCAATGGGTACAGTAGGCCCGGGCCACTTCTACTGAACGCACCTTTGCTGCTTTTGATGCTGTCTGCAGCTACTGCAGGGCTAGCTGCTGCCCTGGAGGAGGGTGATCGGCTTTCAGTAGTGGCCTAATCACCCGGCAGCAAAGACTGTGCACACGTGCTACTGCTACACGGGTGCAGCAGTCCAAACAGCAGCAGTTGGAGCAAAAACAGCAGCAGGCTCAGCTGCACGCCACATATACGTCTGCAGCCAGCCCAGCCAATTGCATCCTTGGCATACCATAAGCCGCCAGGAGGTGTCATCAGCTGCAGCTGGTGGCTTTGGCTTTCGACCATCCGCAGCACCACCAGCCGCGGCAGCAGTTGCGGCGACACTCAACACCACCCCCTACAGCCGCAGCAGCAGCAGCAGCAGCAGCAGCAGCACCTTCACAGACTCTATCACAGCTTGCAGGTGCTGAAGCAGCACAAGCACTAGCAGCAGCACCTCTGCTAGCAGCAGCAGAACCAGCCCTGTTCACGCAGCACCTCTGCTAGCGCAGCACCTTTCAAGCAGCACCTTTCAAGCCGCACCTCTGCAAGCAGCAGCAGCAGCAGCAGCGCTTTTACCCCACACCACCACCCACCCCTTGATATCCACCCCCAAAACCACATTTAAGATGGTGTGGTGTCCCACCTGTGGTGAGGATGTGGAGGTGGACTACTCTGACGCCATGACGGCCTGCGTCAACTGTGGGCGAGTGCTGGAGGATGCCGCGTTTGCCAGCGATGTTACGTTCATGAAGGGGGCTGATGGGGATGGGGAGCTGGTGGGGCAGATGGTGGGGGAGGACGGCAACGTGCGGGGGCTGCAGCGCATGGCGGGAGGCAAGGTCTGGAACAGCAGGGTGAGTGGGGGAGAGGGTGTGCGGGGGGGGTGGGGGGGGGGGTGCACTTATGCAGTGGTGTAGGGGTGAGGAGGGGCGTGTGGGGGTGAGGAGGGCAGTGTTGGGGGTTGGGAAGTAGGATGGACAGATGCAGGGTTTGGGTTTTGTGCGCTTTGATGTGCACTGTGCATTGCAAGGTCTGGAACAGCAGGGTGAGTGGGGGAGAGAGAGGATGTGGTGGGGGGGGGGGTTGAATCAAAGACTTGCCGGTGTTGTCGACATGCGCAGCGCATGGCAGAAGGCAAGACTCTGGAGCAGCGGGATGAATGCTGAGTGGTGTATGTGGGGAAGAGGGGGTGGAGGGCTGGGACTCTTATCCCTGAGGCGTGAGTAGGGAGGGCGTCAGGGTACAATTATGCGGTTGGGGGGAACGCAGCGTGTCTGCATGGCATGCACAGCAGTCGGCTGGCTGCAGTTCAGAAGCAGCAGGCTGAGTGATGGAGGCTGTGTGTGTAAGCAGGGGCTGAAGCTTGTGGGTTTGGGGTTTGGTCAATTGGGTTGGGTTGACGTGTGCCCCCATGTGTCCTCCCACCACCACCAACACCACAAATTCTCTGTCATTTGCTGTGTGCCCCAGGGTGACAGTCACGAGGTGTCCCTCAGCAAGGGCCGCATGGAGCTGAGCAGCATGATTGACCACTTCCTCATCAAGCCAGCACAGGATATGCTGGAAGCGGCACACAGGTGGGGCGAGAGCAAGGGGGGGGGGCGTTCAGGGATGGAAGGGGGGGGGGGGGGGAGTTCAGTCGCACTAAAGAGAGGGGGCGGGAGGAGGGAGCGCGAGGGGGGGGGGGGGGGTACATGCTGGAGGCGGCACACAGGTGGGGCAAGGAGGAGGTGGGTTGCAGGAGTTGAGTCACAAAATGAAACGGAGGGGCAAGCCAGGAGGCGGGGGGGGGGGGGGGGGGGGAGGCAGGGTAGGTGGAATGGATAGCAAGGAGTCTGCATGTTTGACATGCTGGAGGCGGCACACGGGTGGGGTGACACAGGGAGTAGGGGGGGGGGGGGGGCTGCAGCCCAGTCACAGAAGGGGAGAGGGCAGAGAGAGGGAAGGGGAGGGGGGACGGGAAGCACAGGACATGCTGGAGGCGGCACACAGGTGGGGGCATGCAAGGAGAGGGGGGGGGGGTTCAGTCACACAAAAGAAAGGGGGGGGGGGCAGGGGGGAGGAAGGGGGGCAGTACATGCTGGAGGTGGCAGACAGGTGGGGAGAGACAGGGAAGGGGGCATCTGAGAGTCACCAAGGGAGGAAAGGGTGCAGGGTGAGGGTGAGGATGAGGGATGGAAGCACAGGATAGGCTTGGTGGCAGCACATGCAGAAGGGCTGGAGCAGGAGGAGGAGGGGGGGGAGAGGGGAAAAAGCAGGGGGGGGGCAGGGGAGGAAGCAGCATGGGGGGGGGGGGCAGGAGGCGTGTTGCGATATGATCTTGTGATGGGCAGCAGGGGATGAGGGTGCATGGAGGGCCCTCCTCCCCCTCGGTTGAGTAGTCTGTTCGTGCAGCACCCACATGAGCATGTACCTTGAAACCTTTGGCCCCTTCCAATCCTTGGACCGCTTGTGTCTCTGTGCCCCGCAGGTTGTACCGGCTAGCTGTTGAGGAGGGTTTCACTCGTGGTCGTGTTGTTGCCCAGGTTGCTGCGTGCTGCCTGTACATCATATGCCGCCAGGAGGCAAAGCCATTCATGCTCATCGACCTCAGCGACCTGCTGCAGGTTGGGGGGGGTGACGGACGGACGGACGAACGGGGGGTGGGGGTGGGGTGGGGGGGGGGGGGTGACGGACGGACGGACGGAGGGAGGGGGGGGCTGAGCATGAAGGGGGGTGCTGCCATCAGCTCTTCATGCTCGTTGACCACAGCGACCTACTGCAGGCGAGGGTTGGGGGGGGGTGTAGGTGTGTGTCGACAGAAGGGGTACTTGGATAAATGCAAGCTCACGTGTGTGTGGGGGTGTCATGTGGGTGAAGGGGGGGGGGGGCTGCAGCTCCAAGGTGTTGGCATCAGCCCTTCAGGTACGTATGTACAAGTCTGGTGCAGTGAACTTCTGGTGCAGTGAACTTCCAGCTGACCCAACTGAGTATATCATGGTCCCTCACCCCCTTTCTGTGCTGACACCCCCCCCCCCACCGCCACTCCCCCAGGTGAATGTGTACAAGTTGGGTGCTGTGTACCTCCAGTTGACCAAGCTGCTGCGGCTAGAGGACCACCCCTGCCTCACACGACCCATTGACCCTGCCTCTACATACACAGGTGCGGGATCACTCTCCCTCTTGGTGCTGCTGCTGCTCCTGCTGTGGTGATTGTGCTTTGGGTACATGCATGCCTACATGTCTCATTGCAGCGTGTGTGTGACATATGGGTGAGGAAGGGGTGGCAGTACCAGCGCTTTGCAGCATGTGCTGTGCAGCATTGGTGTGCCAGACCCTTGCATACTTGCTGCTGCTTTTTGCATATGTACTTCATATGCTTTGCTTTGCAGCAACTCATGGTGTTGCAGGCCCTCGCATACTTGAAACACCAAGATATTGTGCTCAATGTTAGTTGCATGTGCCTTACTCTTCAATGTGTTGATCCTGCACAGGTTTGCGGAGAAGCTTCTGCATGAAAAGGAGCAGAGGGAGGTGAGACAGACGGGGGGGGGGGGGGGCATGTGTGATTGTGTGTGGGGGTTTGTCATTTCTTTAGGGCATTGGTTTTGCAAGGGTACTGCAAGGCGCGTGTGGTGGTGTTTTTTCTGCATGCCTTGCTTTCCCTTGCCTGCTGCCATGTCCCATCCTGCCCCCTGCCCCTGTTGTGCTGTGTGTGTGTCTTGATGTGTAAGTGAGTGGGGTGATCGAAACCGCCTACATACTTCCCTTCCCCTTCCGCCTGCCCCATCATGCCCCGCTCCCCTCCCCCCAACACAAAACATGCACAGACCATCAGCATCAACCATCAACATCATCACCACCATGCACACACAACCACTGATGCCCTTGCCCTGTCCCCTTGTTTAGGTGACTGAGGTTGTCAACACCGCCATGCGCCTGATAGGCCAGATGAAGCGGGACTGGATGCAGACAGGGAGACGACCAGCTGGTGAGCCGTGGTGGTGGTGGTGGGGGGGGGGGGGTATATCTGTGTGTGCAAGGTGTGTGTACAGGAAGATCAGGAAGATATAGGTGGGGAGACTGACTGCATCTATGGGGCTGCCACCCCAATGGGGTGCCTGTTTGTGGATACCTTGTGTCAGCGTCACTCGTGTGTTACCTGCAACATCACCAAGACGGATGTCAGCCTGGTTATCGTCGTGGGGTGGGGGTGGGGGTGGGGTATGATGTGTGTGGGGCTTGCCAGCAGGTGGCACCTACATGGGGGACGGGGGGGAGGGGGTCCCTGTGTACGGGGCATGGTGGGGGAAGAGAGGGGGGGGGGTGTTGACTGGTGCAGCACTGTTGATGTACAGGTTGGTGAATACTACCGCAACACGCCACCCATGAAAGGCATAGTTGGCATGTGTATAGTTTGTTGTGGGGAAGGGAGCAAGAGCGCCAGAGCTCTGCATTTGTTGCTGCAGCACCAAGATGAGTGACCATAACGAATGGTGGCGGCCCTTGCTGCTGCTGCTGCTGCTGCTGCTGCTGCTGCTGCTGCTGCTGTGCAGGTGTGTGTGGTGCTGCTCTGTGGATGGCCTGCCACATTCATGGATATCACAAAACCAAGGTATGCACAGTGGGTTGGGAATCAACAGCAGGGGAGGGGGGGGGGGGGGGCTCGGGGTTAGGGTGTGGAGAGGTTCTTGCTCAGAACAACATTTGACCACCTGCATTGACAACCACATTGCAATCAGCGGGGCCATCAACTCTCAACTCTGTCACCTCTTCACAACACTACGTCAGACATGTGTTTTGCCCCCCCCCCCTTGCCATCATCCCCCCCCCCCTTCCTTCCCCCCTCCAGGCTGACGTGATGGGTGTTGTGCATGTGGGCTGGGCCACCCTTTTGCCTCCCCCTTTTCTGCCATCATCATCCCCACCCACCCACCCACCCACGCACTGCCCCCCCCCCTCCCTGTTGTCCCCCCCCCCCCCCCAGGCTGACGTGATGGGTGTGGTTCATGTTGGCTGGTCCACCCTTGACAAGCGTGTGCGTGAGTTCAGCAGCAGTGCCGCCAGTGCCCTCACCCCCAAGGAGTTTGAGCAGGTGGCCGCAGCAGCAGAGGAGCAGACGCAACAGCTGCTGGCACACGTGGTGCGTGTCCTTTGTGTGCGGGGGCCCGGGAGGGGGGGGGGGTAATTATGTTTGTGTTGATTTGGGGGGGGGGGGGTGATGAGGTGGTTGTGTATGGGAGGGGGGGGGGGTGCTGGTGTGGGCAGGTGGCGGCAGCAGCAGAGGAGCAGTCACAACAGCTGCTGGCACACGTGGTGCGTGGAGGCTGGGGTGTGTTTGTTTTGGGGGGGGGGGGGGGGTCCGTGTTTGTGTGTGTGTGTGTGGGGGGGTGAGGGGATTGTGTGTGGGAGGGGGGTGTGGTGCTTGTGTGGGCAGGTGGCGGCAGCAGCAGAGGAGCAGTCACAACAGCTGCTGGCACACGTGGTGCGTGGAGGCTGGGGTGTATTTGTTTTTTTTTGGGGGGGGGGGGGGGGGGGGGGGGGTCCGTGTTTGTGTGTGTGTGGGGGGGGGGTGAGGGGATTGTGTGTGGGAGGGGGGTGTGGTGCTTGTGTGGGCAGGTGGCGGCAGCAGCAGAGGAGCAGTCACAACAGCTGCTGGCACACGTGGTGCGTGGAGGCTGGGGTGTTTGTTTTTTGGGGGGGGTCCGTGTTTGTGTGTGGGGGGGGGGGGGGTGAGGGGATTGTGTGTGGGAGGGGGGTGTGGTGCTTGTGTGGGCAGGTGGCGGCAGCAGCAGAGGAGCAGTCACAACAGCTGCTGGCACACGTGGTGCGTGGAGGCTGGGGTGTGTTTGTTTTTTGGGGGGGGTCCGTGTTTGTGTGTGTGTGGGGGGGGGGGGGTGTTGAGGTGATTGTGTGTGGGAGGGGGGTGTGGTGCTTGTGTGGGCAGGTGGCGGCAGCAGCAGAGCAGCAGTCACAACAGCTGCTGGCACACGTGGTGCGTGGAGGCTGGGGTGTGTTTGTTTTGGTTGGGGGGGTCCGTGTTTGTGTGTGTGTGGGGGGGGGGGGGGTGAGGGGATTGTGTGTGGGAGGGGGGTGTGGTGCTTGTGTGCGCAGGTGGCGGCAGCAGCAGAGGAGCAGTCACAACAGCTGCTGGCACACGTGGTGCGTGGAGGCTGGGGTGTGTTTGTTTTTTGGGGGGGGGGGTGTTTGTGTGTGTGTGTGGGGGGGGGGGGGGGGGTTGAGGTGATTGTGTGTGGGAGGGGGGTGTGGTGCTTGTGTGGGCAGGTGGCGGCAGCAGCAGAGGAGCAGTCACAACAGCTGCTGGCACACGTGGTGAGGGGAGGCTGGGGTGTGTGTTTGGGGGGGGGGGGGGGTCTGTGTTTGCGTGTTTGTTTGAAGGGGTTGGGGTCAGTGTGTGGGGAGAAGAGTGGGGTGCTTGTGTGGCAGGTGGCGGCAGCAGCAGAGGAGCAGACGGCTCAGCTGCTGGCACATGTGGTGAGGGGAGTGTTTACGGATCCCAGTAAAAGGTCATCTAGCAGTTTTGGGGGGTCACCGGATCTCAGCAACCAGGGGCGCGCGAGCCCTGTGACTCCGTGTGTGCACTCAAGACAATACAAAGACATGTACAAATTGCGTATAGCCAGTATGCAATCCTGAGCTGAAAATGCGTTTTGGATGTCTACATGTGCATGTTCTGCAGACTGCACAACATGCTAATAAAATCGTTTTTGAAGTCATGACTGTGAAGCATCGGGCGGTCTTACAGTAGCAGAGACAGTGCATACAGGAGGAACAAAACAGAGAAAAAAAAACTCCGCTAAATTCACACAATCCCGTGATCGGTCTGCAATTGTCGCACTAGACCTATGTACTATATGTTCACATTTCCGTGCCTGCTCAAGTGCTGCAGGCGAGCAGGAGACACACTTGTCCTGCCCACTAACAAATGACATTTCCTCGCCCCATATACAGTCAAACCAAACATTAACTTACTACAAATGACGATTGAATTGCAAAAAGGGAACACCGTGTCTCTAAACGTGACTTACAGCACACCAAGCTGCGCGCCATCAACACAGGCAACATGCAAGGCACTTCGCTGGGAACAGTCAGTTTAGCAGTGATCTTCTTAGGTTTGGTGTCTGTTTCAAATGGTGTGGTGACCAGCAGGCGTGCTGCTGATGTTGAGGCACCACCTGACAGCCCAACAAGATGGACCACCAGCAGCAGCACCTGCTGCAACTCAATCGGCTCCTCCTGGGCAGCTCTCAACGTCATCACCGATCGCAGCACACTCACACTACAGTGTCCAATGCTGTCAGCAACACCACTAGACAGCAAGGCAGCCAGGGGGGAAGGGGCCAGAAACACAGGAGCTTCAAGGGAGGGGGGCAGGGGGCAGGAAACACAGGAGCTTTCAAGTGCAGCAACTGCACACACTGTACAGCAGGACGCCAGAAAAGCCACCGAGTAAATAAAAAAGAACAGGAGGGGACCACTGGGATCTGTTACCGTCCCTGGTTGTTTTTTTTTGGGGGGGGGGGTCCGTGTTTGTGTGTGTGTGTGGGGGGGGGGGTTGAGGTGATTGTGTGTGGGAGGGGGGTGGCGTGCTTGTGTGGGCAGGTGGCGGCAGCAGCAGAGGAGCAGACGGCTCAGCTGCTGGCACAAGTGGTGAGGGGAGGCTTAACTGTGTGTTGGTTTTTGGGGGGGGGAGTCCGTGTTTGTGTGTGTTTGTGTGTGTGGGGGGGGGGGGGGGGGGGTGAGGTGATTGTGTGTGGGAAGGGGGTGGCGTGCTTGTGTGGGCAGGTGGCCGCAGCAGCAGAGGAGCAGACGGCTCAGCTGCTGGCATACGTGGTGCGTGGAGGCTTGGGGGTTTGGGGGGGTGGGGGGGGTCTGTGTTTGTGTGTTTGTATGAAAACAGTTGGGGTCAGTGTGTGTGTGGAAGAAGGGTGGGGTGCTTGTGTGGGCAGGTGGCGGCAGCAGCAGAGGAGCAGACGGCTCAGCTGCTGGCACATGTGGTGAGGGGACGCTGGGGGTGTGTCTGTGTGCGGTGGGTGGGGGTGTGCACTGTGCCACCCAGGGGGGAGGGTGGCTGGGTGGGGGTGGGGGTGGGGGGGGGGGGGGGTAAAAGACACTGAGCTTGAGTCAAGCTGGTGCACTCCTGCTGACAGTGAGTAATTGTTTGTGTATCAGAAATGGGCGTCGGCAGAGGTGGTGGTGGTGGTGAGGGGGGAGGGACCGGGTATGTCCTTCCAATCTGTATGATTGGAAGCCAAGTGTGTAAGTATGTGTGGGGCACATGGTGTGATGTTGGGTGTGGGTGGGGTTCGCGCGCTCTCAGTTGTGCAGCAGCAGCAGCAGCAGCAGGGGGAGGGAGGGGCCTAGTGCATGTGCCAATCACGATAGGTATGGGGGGTGACTGCAAGGCTAAGGGGGATGGATATGGCATGTTGCAAGCAGCTTCGACTGAACCTGTGATGCGTTGCTGCTGTGATGTTGTCCCGCAGCAATCCCCTCAGTACATTGAGGCACAGCAGCGCCTGGCACTGCCAGCCCCAGCAGCAGCAGCAGCAGCAGACGGTGACACACCTGTCACCACTGCTGACACACCACCAGCAGCAGCGGCAGCAGACAGTGTTGACAACAGCCAGGCGCTGATTGTTGCCCCTGAGCGGCCGTCTGTTGTGTGTGTGAACACATTTCAGGTAATCAGGGCAGCCCTAGCTACAATGCCTGCGCTCATATGTTCTGGGCAAGGGTTGCTGGTGGTGCTGGCGGCCAAACTATCACACTCATTTACACGCTGTCTTCTAAAATTTCCACACTCTTTTCCACATTCCACAACCTCTCACACTCTGTCTACTGGGTTTTGCACTGCAGAGGGCCAGGCGCGTCACGCCGCCCTGGGCATGTGTCTGGACTGCTTCAAGCACTTCCACACTTCTGTATGTTCTCCCATGGTTTCTCACTCTTTTCACACTCTTGCATATTTGTCATGCTGCAGAGGGCCAGGCGCGCCATGCTGCGCTGGGCATGTGTCTGGACTGCTTCAAGCACTTCCTACAGACATCAGGGGGCATCTGGGGACCAACGGAAGACCCCCCTGCCTTCCAACGCGCACAGAAGGCAGCAGCAGAAGCAGCAGAAGCAGCAGCGGCAGAGGGGGAGGGGGGTGGGGGTGGCAGAGGGAGGGGCAGGGGGAGGGGGCGGCAGCAGCGGGAGGTGGGGGGGCTGCTGATGCAGGTGCAGGAGGGTCATGGGACTGAGGAGCAAATACAGGCAGAGATGGAAGCTGAACAGGCACGACAGCAGCAGCAGCAGGAGCCGCCGCTACAGCAGCAGCAGCAGCAGCAGCAGCAGGGAGAGCAGCCAGGGGAAGGGGGAGAGGGGCAGGAGCAGGAGGGAGGGGGAGGCAGCGGTGGTAGCAGCAGGGGGAGAGGCAGGGGGCGGGGGAGGGGCAGGGCGCGAGGGAGGCCAGAAAGGACCAAGAAGCGGCAGCACAGCAGCGAGTGTCACTGACGTGGTGCGGCGGCAAGGTCAGTAAAGCTGCTGCTGCTGAGGCGGCTGCTGCTGCTGCTGCTGCCGCTGCTGCTGGGGGTGATAGGGAGGGGGGAGCGTTGAGTGCCCTGGATGCATTTGATGCTGCAGCTGCAGCAGCAGAAGCAGCACTGGGAGCGAACGCAGGCCTTACCACAGGCAGCGGGGGCAGGGGGAGGGGCAGGGGGCGGGGGAGGGGGGGCAGGGGGCGAGGTAGGGGTGCTGCTGCTGCTTTGGATGAAGAAGAGATTGCAGCCCAGGTGGCGGAGCTGGATTCTGCACTTAACCAGCTGCACAGCACTGTGCTGCACCTGATCAGCAGCAGCAGCAGCAGCAGCAGCAGGAGACGTCTACTGCTCCTGCTGCTGCTGCTGCTGCTGCTGCTGATGGCGCTCTAGTGGTACATAAAGCAGCAGCAGCAGCAGCAGCAGCTGCAGATGAAGAGCCTGTCGAGCAGTTTGGTGCTTCGTTGCTGGGCTATGGGACAGCGTGCCTGAAGCGACCGCACGCAGCTCCTCTCAGCAGCAGCAGCAGCAGCAGGATGGCGAGGGTCAAGAGGGGCAGGAGGGGGAGGATGCTCCCGCTGCTAAGCGGGTGCGCTCCTCTGGCAACCTCCAGCAGCAGCAGCAGACGCAGCTGCCAGACACGCCCTCGCAACACAGCCGCCGCCGCCCAGCAGCAGCAGCAGCAGCGGATGCTGATGTTGCTGCTGCTGTTGCGTCGTCAGCAGTGGAGGGTCTAGGTCTGCCCCTGCTGCCACTGCAGGGCTGCAGCAAGTAATCGGCCTTACCTCTGAAACAGGAGCAATAGTGCCTGTACCATGGACGATGAAGAGGGGGCGGACGGTAGATCAGCAGCAGCAGCGGCGGCTGGTGGCAGCAGGGGTGACGGTGGCGGCAGCAGTGACGACGACGGCAGCAGCAGCAGCAGTAGCGAGGGTACGGATCTAGCTGAGGTTGATGATGATGAGATTGAGGCGTACATACGGCCACAGGCTGCTGTCAAGATACAGGCGGGGGTAGGGGCGGTATGTGTGCATCGAAATTTGTTGGGATACGTGAATGGGTCTGCGGAAAGAAATGAGCAGTGATGTGCTCTTTGGAAGGTGTCACTTAGTCTGGTGCTGCTGCTGCTTGTTCCCCTCCCCCTCCTCTGCTTTCTTATGACGTGTGCGCTCCCTGTGCACTGTCTGCCCCCCCCCCCCCTCTCTCAAAACACCCCGCACATGCATGCAAACCCACTGTTGTACACAAACGTGCGCCACCGCTGTGCCTCGCAGATGATATGGAATGGCCTCCACAAGGACTGGATAGCTGCCCAGGAGGCGAAGCGAGCAGCAGCAGAGGCAGTAGCAGCAGCAGACACCAGCGCGGCAGCAGTGGATGCTGAGAACAGGGCGGCAGTGGCGGCAAGGAGGCACGGGATGGAGTGGGCTTTGGGGAGGAGGAGGAACAGGAGGAGGAGCAGACAGGCACTGAGGGGGGCGAGGTGAGTTTTTTTTTGGGGGGGGGGGGGTGAGGGGAGGGGGGGGGAGATCATGGCTTTGTGTGTCGGGGGGGGGGGGGGGGGGGCGCTAGAGGGAGGGAGGGGAAGAGGGGTTGTGTCTGGGGGGGGGGTCTGAAGGGTGTTGCGTTGTTGTAGAGGGGGAATCAAGATCAGCGGGGAAAGGAGGGGGGGGGCACGGGGAGGGGCAGAGCAGGGACGCACGGCGCTAAAAGGGGGGGCGTGGTGAGGCAACGCCAAGAGGTTGGGGTGCCTTGAGTCTGGAGTGTTGGAGGGCAAGCCTGGCCCGAGAAGGCCAGCCGCACTTGCTATGTCATCACACTTCCACAGGTTGGAGATCACACCTGACCCCGACAAGTCCAGCACTGCAGTACTGCACTAGTGTCATCACACTGCCACAGGTTGACAGCCCGCTGGCTACTGGTGTCTGTCGCTGTCCTCCGCCTGTACCATCAGGTGGAAGACGGACAGACACCAGTAACCAGCGGCTCTCAACCTGTGGTAGCGTGATGACCATGAAACTGCGGGTGGTTTTCTTGAAGCCAGGCTTGCCCTCCAATAGCGGGGCACTGCCCCCCCCCCCACCCCCCCTCGTACACATGCTCGTACATCATTTTCATAAGCTTTGTTCATGATTTTATATGCTTGCCACCCAAACCCTGACATGTTGTGTGTCCATCGTCTCGTGTACCCCAGGCCCGCCCCCGTCAGCGTGGCAAGCCTGGCCCTAAAAAGGGCAGCCACAACCGCCGTGCCGTGCCATTACCTGAGGCTGACAACCCCTGGCTGCTGCCAGGCTGAATGTCGAGGCCCACAGACACCTGAGTGAGAAGATCAACTATAGGGTGCTGGATGACTTGTTTGAAGAGACAGTGGGGGTGGCTGAGGGGGAAACAGGTGGGTTCGTTTTTTGGGGGGGGGGGGTAGGTGGGGGTGTTGAGATCAGAGACTGTGCTGAAGTGTGGAATTAGTCAACATTGGTTGCCATGAACATGCTGGTGGTTGTGTGTGTGGGGGGGGGGGGGGTGAGAAGGTCAATCATAGGGTGCAGGACGACCTGTTTGAAGAGACCGTGGGGGTGGCCGAGGGGGAATCAGGTGGGTTTGGGGTTTGGGTGTGTGTGTAAAGGGGGGGTGAGCGGGGCTGAAATGTGTTCAGTTGGTGGTTATGAACTTCCTGGTGGTCCCGGCGCGCGTGGGGGGGGGGGTCAACTGTAGGGTATCTACTGACGGCAGCAGCAGCAGCAGCAATGGTGGCAGCTTGGCGCTGGTGTGTAGCGCTGACTGTGCAAAATGGGTCATGTCTTTGAACTTTGTCCCCTCGAATATAAGGTCTTTGAGGTCTCCGAGGTCTTTGAAACACATGCAGCTGTGCTGACATGCTCTCCTGTTTCCTGTGCGTGCCTGTATCCTTGTACTTTACTCTGTACGCACGGCCACCACATGCAACAGCCTCAAACACACTTTGTGTACCCCAAACCTCACCAACCCACCTACCCACCTACCCCCCCCCCTTCCCGGGCCATTGATTTGCGATCGTTGTTTGCAGGCGCTGCAGGGGCCCCTCCTCGTCAGCAGCAGCAGCAGCAGATGGCGACGACGGCTTCGTCTCGTTCAGTGCGGCACGTGCGCGGCAGGCGGAGCAGCGAGCAGCAGCAGAGGCAGCAGCAGCAGCACTGGCCAGCCAGCAGCTACAGGAGGAGGCCAGGAGGAGGGCAGGGGGGGTTTGGGGGGCTGGGGGGACCAGGCTCATCTGGGGGTGAGGGTGGTGGGGGTAAGGGGGGTGTGGGTAGGGGCAGGTTGGGGCCGAGTGTGAGGCCAGGGTCGGGCAGCACTCGGCTGGGCAGCCTGAGGCGGTGACGACAGAGGGAAGGGGGGGGGGCACCAGCTACTGGTGCTGCTGCTGGCGGTGGTGACCGGTGAGCTGTTGCTTGTTGGACTGAGGGGGGGGTGCGGGCGGACGCGCAGCTGACAACAGCTGCAGCAGCAGCAGCAGCAGCCTCAGCAGCAGCACTTGGTGTTTGCGGGGGCGAGGTGCACCTCACCTCCAAGGGGCCACCAGCATCTTCTCAGAAAGGTGTGGGGAGTGTGAGGAGTGAGGGGGTGCTAGTGCTGTGGCGATGATACTGGGGGTACTTGTGCGTGGGTACGCGCGTGTGTTTCTTGAGGGTGGGGGGGGGGGGGGGTCTGCACTTCTTGCTGGTCAGTGCTGGTCGGGGTGTCAGTACCAGCCAATATGTCCCGTATGAGGGTTCTGACATCGCCTATTGAAGTACAAGCCTGGCAGCCAGGCTTGCAAATTGATGCCACCAGTAACTCAGTCGAGGCTCTTCTGCTTATATGGTGTTGGCCTGTTGCCGTTCTGCAGCTTGTTGGTACAAACATCTGTCAGGCATCCCACGAGAATTCTCTTTTTCTACATCTGTCCTGTTGAAGACAGAATGCTGCTGCTGCTGGGCGACACGACAGCAGCGGAAGCACCGATAATTGTGTGACCTTTTGCATGTGCTCAAGTGTGTGAGTTTGTGCCGTATGTGTATGCTTGCATTTGTGCCTGGCCCTTTGAATGGGTCTACTGGTGGTGTGTATACGGGCTGTTTTTGAACCCCGCCCTTGGCTGTTGGTGCGAGGCCATGCAGTTGTTTGGCCCATGTGGATACATCCAACTTTAGCTATATGTCGCAAGTCAGAGCTGTAACTGCAGCGCAAACCCACGCTGGCACGCTGGCCATAATTGTGGCAATGACAGGCTGCCAAGGCACCAGCAGCCGCCAGCACCCCAAAGGGGTGCTGGCCAGTCACCTTCATGTCACAGTGAGCCAAGGGTTGGGGGGGCCCCGAAGCTCGTCTAGCTTCAGCTGCACATGCATATGCATCACTATCCACTTGTTTCCGTTGACAGACACGGCAGCTTCAGCCTCTGCGATCTTACTACAAAGCACCCCAAAGGGGTGCACGCGCAGGAGGTGGCCTACTCATGGGTGCAAGCAACCCAACTCACCTGGCCAGATCTTCTGTGCAGGTACATGTACAGCAACACCTGGCTGGTCACGTCCAACCAGCTACAGAAATCAGCCAGCACTTGGCTGTTGGTATACGTACCTGCGTAGTTCCCGACTAGTTCCCGACTATACCGAAGCTCGTCTAGCTTCAACTGCACATGCATATGCATCACTTACTACTTCTTTTCGTTGACAGACACGGCAATTTCAGCCTCTGCGATCTTATTACAACTGCGTAGTTCCCGACTCTCCGGAGCCCTAGCCCCACAGCTGCTATCACAGGTTGCTTAATGGTTCAGAGGCTGCAGAAGGCATTTCGCACAAAGGGACGAATCTCCAAGAAAAGAACCAGCCTGGCATTGGGCAGGGTGCAAGCTGCACCTGTCAGCAATTCGAACCACTCTGAGGAAAGGAGGGCAGCACTTCATTTACTTCCCGAAGAAACCCCAACACACGACATGCAATTAACTACCACGGCAACGACGACAGGGAGCTCGGTTGGCAGCAGCAGCAGTTTTTTCATCGCACAGGTCACGGGATCAAGACGACACGAACAGTGATCGAAAGTAGCTGAACTCTGGCTTGCTAGATACAGCATCAGCAGCAGCAGGTATGGCTGCTGATCAGATGGAGGGGCTGCAGTGCCTGAGGTAAGAGCAGCACCTGCTGCCGATGCTGCAGAGGGCTGGGGTGTGGGCTGCAGCAGTTTTCTTCGTGCTAGAAATCCAGGTGTGATGTGTAATCACAATGGAGTTGCTTTGTATGATACTCAGCAGCACACAGCTGGTCTTGAACACACTGAGTGCATCCAGCACCCATGGCACAAGCGGCAGCAGCAGCAGCAGCAGCAGCAGCAAGCGAGGGCACTCCTCCCACTGTGCTGTCTTGTTTGTTGCTTAGTTGTCTGCCCGCTCCCCCCCCCCCCTCCCAACAGGTGTCAGGCTGCTGCTCAGCTTCAGTGTCCCAAGTGTCTGTCGCTCAACCTGCCCAAGGCCCCCTACTGCAGCCAGGACTGCTTCAAGGTGGGGCTGCAGCAGAATGTGTGTCAGTGCAGGCAGGCAGAGTCACACTATAAGTGGAAAACTCACACAAATACACTCACAATTGACTTGGAGTTGGGCCATGTTTGCAGTGGAGTGATGCGGGGGGTAGCAACGCATTCGTGATGGGTATGGGGGCTTGGTGTAGGAGCAAGCAGTGTGTTGACACACACACACACAACACACACACATATTTGTGTGTGTGGAGTGGGGGGG
>VIIQ02000215.1:50000-139967 GCA_007449985.2 Desmodesmus armatus
AGAAGGAGGAGGGTGCAACGAAGTGATCAGTGCAGTTGGCTGCTGCTGCTGGCGGGCTAGCTGTAGCAGCTGTTGTTGTGCGTGCGCATATGCGGGATGGCAAGCCAAGTGCTGCGCGGCATGGCGATGGCGTGTTTGTTGGCTGCCGCCTGTAGTGTTGTGTTGTGTGCAAAGTGTGCCAACGGCATGCAGGTACTCCAAGACGCAACGCCTCACCTGTGTACAAAATGATACATAGAAGTGGGCCGTCCGTGTCTTCTCTTGCTTGCAGTCATGTGTTTCAGCTGCGGCTGACTTCAGCAACACAAGCAGCACAGAAGCACAGCGGTGAACCAAACTCAGATGGCTGGCAGGTCGCCGGTGCAACTACTTCGGAAACTAAACCGAACAGGGTTCTGACACATGATAAACAAACAGACGTCATTGCGCCATGGTCTTTTTGGATGTGCACGGTGTCCGTTTCGGGAACCGAGGTTTACGCAAGGTGTTACCACATAACGAACGGACAGCTTCAGGCGGTATTCCCAGATTTGAAGTCATCGCGTTGTCCTTCGAGCTTGCCGCCCTGCAGTCATGGGCACCAACGTGGTCAGCGGTTGGGAGCAGGTTGTCAAGCTGCTGCGGAAAGCGACGAAGGATCCTGCAAGCTGTGCAGATCCATTCGTGTATGAAAGTGTCGTTATCCTTGCTACCAAGCTGCAAGGTCTCCCACCACCACCCAGATC
Source organism: Desmodesmus armatus (assembly GCA_007449985.2). Taxonomy (NCBI): domain Eukaryota; kingdom Viridiplantae; phylum Chlorophyta; class Chlorophyceae; order Sphaeropleales; family Scenedesmaceae; genus Desmodesmus; species Desmodesmus armatus. The sequence continues at coordinate 50,726 of VIIQ02000215.1, forward strand.
AGTCTGGAAGAAGCTGGTGCAGCAACAGCAGGTGCGCTGTTGCTGAAAGTTGCACCGTGTGGTGCACCTACACAGCAGTTGGTACGGCTCTTGACGGTGCTATACAGTAGTGCAGCATCATGGGTCCTGTGGTTGAAAAGTACCTGTCTGTGAACCATGGTGACACGCATTGTTACGACCCATAGGCCTCACAGCAGGCCTCTCGTGCATCCGCGGCTACACCTTTGTTAGACTGGTAGCGGAGATGTCCCGTTCCCTTGTGCAGCAGCAATGCATGTGCTACACAACAATCCCCGGGACGGTCACTGTGACAGGCTTGCAGCCATGCGGGATGTTGCTGCGAACCGCAATCGCCACAATGAATTGAATGTTAGCAGGCCTGCAGACCACCCCTTACCTGATGTCACATCAAAGTGAAGTTCACCTTTGCTGACCTTTGTGTTGCTTCCCTGTCTTGGGGCCCTGCCGTGTGTGATCATGCGCTGCACCGCAGGTGCCCCTGCACATCGGCAAGGCGCTCAGCACAGCAGCACAGCACAGCCCAAAGTCCCCAGGCACAAACGCAGTCCTGGCAGCACTTGATGTGCTGCTGCACACAGCCAGGGCATCGGGCCTAACAAAGAACGGTGCTGCTGCCGGCAACCTGGCCATCAGCATGCGGCAGCAGCTGCAGCAAGCAGGGGCCCTGCAGCAACTTGCAGTCATCATGGCAGCACTTGCTGCACACCTGCGCAGTGAAGCAGCAGCACTTGGAGGCTTGAGCAGTGATGCTCTCATCCACCTTGCAGGCAGCCGCAGTGTGCCAAACCTGGCATGTTTCCACCTTGGCACGCTGCACTGCCGCCTGTCAGAGCTATGGGGCTCCCCTGACCGGCAACAGGGAGCCAACAGCCTTGCCTGGTTGTGTGACCCCAGCGGCCATGCAGAGGCTGCCATGCAGCTGTGCACCGCAGCAATGCAGGATATCAGCAGCGTGCTGCAGCACATTATCCCTGCCGTGCGGCGATCGGCGCCGCAGCTGGCAGCTGCGCTACAGGATGAAACGCACATGGCCACAGAAGTGGTAGTGGCGTTCAGCACTGAATTGATGATGGCAGTATCTCGCACCCTGCGACCGCACGCACAGCGGCAGGAGCAGTTGCAAGCGCTGCTGCTGTCCCCTCACTGCCTGCCCTGTGCTGCGTCAGTGATGGTGCTGCACGCATGTTGGATCAGCGCGGCTGCCACCTGCAAGCAGCCAGTGACAGCCAGCGGCCGAAAGCAAGTCATGGAGGCAGCAGTGGCAGCAGCAATGCCGGCAGCAGTGGCAGCAGTAGTAGCCAACTTGACAGAGGCAGCAGCTCCAGGCAACCAAGACGACAGCAGCAGCAGCAGCAGCAGCAGCAGCAGCAGCAGCAGCAGCAGCAGCTTACTGGTGATGCTCCTGCTCCATCTCCTGCCAGCGGTGACAGCTGCCATGGCAGCGCTGTTGCAGGCGACACTGTCGGTAACACCCTTACGTCCTGCCAGCTGAAGGTGTTTGACATGCTGGGCTTATCCCCACAGTTGGCAGCTATGGTGCACCTACTGCCCAGCTCATCCAAGCTTGGGGGCGCACTAGCTGGCATGATCCTAGCATGTTCACAGTGCAGCAACACGGCAAGGGCTATGGTCTTGGAAGCAGTGCAGCAGCAGCTGCCTGGGCGCCATTATTGGGGCCACTGACGGAGGTGGACCAGCAGCGCTGGCGGTTTGAGCAGCAGCTGTGGCTGCTGCTGCCGTCAGTGCTGCTGCCAGCTGCCAACAGCATCCTTCGGTCAACCTCTGACGTCCTCAAGGACATCCAGCAGCAGCTCACTGACCTTGTGGTTCAGAATGGTGGGATGCTTAATAATAGCCACAACGCATTGAGTGTGTCTGGTCTGCTGCACTACTGGTTGGGGGGCGACCTAGCCGCTGGCACAGACTACGGGCCGCCACACCCTGCTTGGACCAGTGAGGTGTTGGGCGGGGTGCTGCAGCTGGCAGATCAGCTGCTGCTGCGGCAGCAGCCGCACAGCCAAGCAGCCAGTGCACCAACTCAGAGTGCCTCGGTGCAGGGCAACAGCACGACAAGCTACAGCACCAGTACCATCACCAGTGGCAGTGCTGACTTGTTAGATGGCCATGCGTCACAGGCTGATCATGCAGCATGCGTCATGCCGCTGCTTTCAGGGGTGCTTGGTGTTTTGAAAATGCAGGCATTTGGCAGCTCAGCCAGCCCACAACGTGGCAGCACGCGCGCTGATGGCTTGGCTGCTGTGGAGACTCCTGCTGTTCCCATACTGGCAGAGAGGTTTGTTGAGGTGTGCACTGCTCTAGAGGCTGGCATGCGTGTAGTCACCACAGGAGTACAGCAAGGCACATTACGCCCACCCCGGCGACTGATTGACACTTGCCTGCAGTCCTCAATAGTCGGTGCTGAGAAGACGCATGGCAGCAACATCACAGATCTAGACTCCCTGCTGTTCCACCAGATAGGCCTGCGAGGGCCTGCAGCACAGGTTGTAGAGCAGCGGCACTTCTACAGCCTGCTGAGCACAATGCAGAAGCTAGGAAGTAGCAAGACAGCGGTGGGGCATGAGCTGTGCTGGGGACAGCAGACGGCTCACAGGTGCTGCTGGGAGGTAGCTCAAGCAGCTGTCCAGCTGTTGCAGGCAGCAACAGGCTCACCAGCAGCATTGGCAGCACTGGCAGCAACTGAGCCGGCTCCAGACACACCAGCTGCTGCAGCCCCGCAGCAGCAGCAGCCTGAGGTGGAGTACCTGCCCAGCCTTGTCATATTTGGCCGAAGCTGCCTGTCATGGGCGGAGAAGCTGCGCCAGCAGGCACCAGAGCTACTGCTGCAGCTGGCATCAAGCACACAAGCGCTGCAGCAGCAGCACCAGCAGGAGGAGGAGGAGCAGGCACCATACAGTGCAGCCACTGGCTGGGTGTGCATCCCTTGCTGGAAGGAGGGGGAAGCAGCTGCAGCACCTCCGCCTTGTGGGCTGGAGGAGCTGCTGGCCACAGTGTCTTCTTGGGTGTGTGACGTCACGTCACCTGCGAAACACTCAGCACTAGCAGCTGCTGCCGGTGGGGACCCACAGCAGTTCAGGCAGCAGCTGGAGGCGCTGTCAGCAGCTCAGCAGGCGGTGCGGCAGGAGGGGGTGAGTGATGCCTCACTGGCAGCACTGGTGCAGCAGCTGCAGGCAACTGGGGTGATGCTGAGCAGCATTGCAGTGCCGCACTTCTGCAACAACCCGGCGTGTGTGAACATCAGTGGGCCCACAGAGGTGCAGCTGGTGTCGGGGCGCAGCTGCATCTGTGCGGGGTGCCGCACGGCCCGCTACTGTGGGCGGGTCTGCCAGCGGCAGGCATGGTCTCAGCACAAGCCTGTGTGCAAGGCACTGGCAGCTGCTGCTGCAGCTGCCCAGGTGTAGAGTGGGGAGCTGCCCGTCGGTTACATGCTGGCTGTCACCTACATCTGGCAAGGTCAGACTTGGGTCATGGCAGGAGCTTTTTGCCTGCTGGTGCTTTTACTGCTGTGACTTGGGTTGAAGTGTTTCTGATTGTGATGTGTACTGATGTAGGGATGCCCATGGCTGGCCGTGCACGAAGGCATGGCAGTGTTGATGGTGGTGGATTGATGGACAGATTACATGGGTTGGCTGGCTATGGTAGCTGGCTGGCTTGATGAGTGTGTTGGTGTGAGATATGGCAGCAGCCAGACCTGTAGAGTTGTCTGTTGCTGTTCAAGACACAGGCTGGTCACCTGTGCAAGTCCATGGTGGGGTGCTACTGCTGCCACCAGGAAATGGTCCAGAGTGCGTGTTCCCGCTCTTGAAATGCAGTCGAAATTTACGTTTTTACCATTGTGGAGACTTGAGACGCTGAGCCTCGCCACGTCAACTGGCTGAAACAGATGCTTGCAAGCTTGCCAAACGTTCTGCTCTGCACGCACTGGCACCGATGCGGTAAAGAAAATGGAATCAAGCTGACAACAGAGGAGAAGTCGACAACACGTGGCGCGGCTCTATATCCACAAAGACCTGAAACCCAAAGTAGGAGAACTTTGTAGTGTAGGAGAGGAGAGGCAGTAAGTTACGCTGGCCATCCCCTCAACTCCCTATCGACGCCAATCCTCAAACCCCTTTCAGTCCTTTCGTGGTCCTGCTCCCGGATAGACTTTGTTTGCTTCCCCCAAGCAAACACAGCCTCGAGCAAAATGGCCTCTTCCATGGTGCGTCTGGAAGCAGCACATGCTTGTCCGATCCCTTCCCATGCAACTAGGCTTGTTTGCCTTGGACATTTGCTCACCCTGTGTGCTGTTTGCTCCGCAGGGACTCGGCAGCAAGGCGCTCAATGCTGGGTAAGTTGCTGGTGCTGTTTTCTGTGGATTGCGGCCATGCAACGCCCACGATCAGGCCCATGCCATGCCAATTGCACGTATGCTACTACTCACGCATTTCTGCTGCATTGCGTGGTGCCTCTTGCAGCTCAAGCGCTGTGGCCCCCAACACACGCGCAAACAAGGTAATTGTCAGCAGCGTCCTGCAGCCTGGTTCCTTTCTCTCTGGACAATCCTGCACCCTTGCTGCTACAGCAACTGCAGCACACTGTGGCACTGGCCAGCCTAGGCAGCACTTTCTAGTAGCAGCTGCTGCCTCGTTGCATTACTGCTGCATTACTGCTGCTGTGTTGAAGTCCTTCTTGGCCATATAAGGCAGAGAGACGCATGGTGGTACATTCACCTCACCACCACACTCAACCACACACTCACCTGCTGTTTCCTGTGTGTCTGCGCACCTGCATTGGTACTGTGCTGCCTGCGCCATCGACCTGCATGTTGTGCATTGCCTCCCTTCCTGCGCACAGCCCGCTCCCCGCAGCAGCCATGTGTCACAGGCAGCCCCTGGCCAGAAGACCCAGAAGGGCCGCTGGAAGGGCATGGACGCTGGCAATGACGTGTCTGACGACCAGGTGAGTAGGTGTCATTTGAGAGGGGGGGGTGGAGCAGGAGGGAGGGGGGCAGCGATCACACTCAGAATGGAGGGGCACACAGGTGGTATGGGCATGGAGGGAGGCGGGAAGGGCACAGCACGTCAGCAAGTTAACAGTGCAGGCAATGACGTGTCTGTTGACATGGAAAACATGCAAGTGTGTGTTTGCTAGGCGGGGGGGGGGGGGGGGCAGGGAGGGGGGGCAGCAAACACACCTAGGATGGAGGGGCACGTGGGGGTGAGGGGAAGGGGGGGCACAGCAGTTCAGCGAAGGTTGTTTGGGTATGGGGGGAGGCACAGCTCGCCAGCTTTGGAGTGCTGGGGATGACCCCAGCAGACCACCAGGAGGGGCCTATATTCATATACAGCTTGTGTGGGAGGGGGGGGGGCATTGAGAGACAGCCTGAACACAGGCTGTTGCAGAACCGTGGGCACACATCTGGAGCACTCACCCACACCATGAGCCATCGGGGGAGTCAAAACAGTACCACAGGCCAGTCAGACGGTATCTCTTACAGGCTGGTTTGCTGGTCTGGCGGGAGGGAGGGACAGCGCAGCAGGGCAGGACAGGGCAGTCAGCGTGTGTGTGTTTGGTGGAGGGGGGGGGGCTTTCGTCGCCAGCCAGAGCGAGTGCATCGCACAGGAACATATTATGGGTGCTCCCAGTACTTCAGCAGGGAGCGGAAGGAACATGGAAATAGCAGGATGGGGTGGGTGGGGTGGGGTCCTGCGCACATCACGAGGGAGGGTGGGTAGGGGAGGCGCAGATCTTGATGAAGGTTGAATGGCTGAGAGCTGGGTGGGGCCTGGAGTTGACAGGTGTGTTGGGTGGTAGGGCCTGGTCTGTGTGTGTGTTTGTAGTGACTAGTACACCCAGGCCAGGCCCTACTACCCAGCACCCAGTGCACCCCCCCCCCAATTTTTTTGGGGTTCAGGGCAACACCTCATCAGGGCACCAGCTCAGCCCACCATCTCCATCCCCTCCCAGCACACATCCGTCTGTACTCCCCCCCCCTCCCCGCGCCCGTCAAAGAGAATATTCCCCACTCCGCATTTTCACTCACCCCTGCCCCTCCCCCTCTGCGCGCATCTTCCCCCCTCGCAGCAAGACATCCGTCGCGGTCGCGGCATGGTCGACGAGCTGTTCCAGGGCTGGGCCGGTTCAGGCGGCACCCAGAACGCCATCATGTCAAGCCAGGACTACATCAGCACAGCGCAGCGCAGCCTGGGCAACATTGAGGACGGCTTCTACATCTCCCCCGCCTTCCTGGACAAGCTGTCCATCCACATCGCCAAGAACTTCATGAACCTGCCCAAGATCAAGGTGCCTCTCATCCTCGGTATCTGGGGAGGAAAGGGACAGGTGAGAGTGATGGGGGAGTGTGAGAAGGGGGGGCAGGTGGTGGGTGAGGGGGGGGGGGGGGCTGCAAGGCCTGTCTGTGATGGCTCACGTCAGCAGAGTAAAGAAGCCTTCAGCAGGAGCAGCAGACAGACAGAATGTTCAGGGGTGAGGTGTGATGTTGGCCGGACCAGCACTCACTCGCTTTTCCTGCTGCTGCTGCTGCTGCTGCTGCTGCTGCTGCTGCTGTTTTGACTACTGTCCCCAGGGTAAGACGTTCCAGTGCATGCTTGCGTTCAAGAAGCTGGGCATCACCCCCATTGTGATGAGTGCTGGTGAGCTGGAGAGCGGCAATGCAGGAGAGCCAGCCAAGCTCATCAGGCAGCGCTACAGGGAGGCATCAGACCAGATCAAGAAGGTGGGCAGGGCAATCAGAGTGGTGTGTGTGTGGGGCTGTGATTCGCGCATGCTGCGCTGCACGCATGCCCATGTGTGCGGGTGCGTGCTTTTGCGTGTGCGCTCACAGATAACACGTTGGCCAGCAGCTGCCGTCAGGGACCTGTACCATATATATGAGAGTGAATTGGTTGGGCAGGCGTGAATGGCATGCTGCGGCAACAGGCAGCAACAAGGCACTTTCAAGACCCTGAGGGTGCAGGATGTGGGACTGATGCGCTGTTGCTGCTGCTGCTGTCACTACCTCCCTCGTACTGCAGGGCAAGATGTGTGCCCTGTTCATCAATGACCTTGATGCTGGTGCTGGTCGCTTCGGCATGTCCACCCAGTACACCGTCAACAACCAGATGGTCAACGCAACACTGATGAACATTGCTGACAACCCCACCAACGTGCAGCTGCCAGGAGTCTACAAGAACGAGGAGATCCCCCGCGTGCCCATCATCTGCACAGGTGGGTTATGTAATCGGAGGAGGGTTATGTAATTAGGGGAGGGTTATGTGATCAGGGGTAAGTTGGCATGTGCAGCTGCCAGGGGTGTAGAAGAACGAGGAGGCCCCCCGTGTGCCCATGATCTGCACAGGTGGGTGGGTGGGGGTAAGCTCAGGGAGGGTTATGCAATTCGGGGCGGCATTATGTATTCAGGGGTTGCGTAAGCACGTGCAGCTGCCAGGAGCTCAATCTCACCCACCCTGTGCAGATGATGGGCATGCGGGGGATCGTCTTTCTTGTTCTGTGTTACAAGAACAAGCAAAATGATCCCCCGCTTGCCCATCATCTGCACAGGGTGGGTGGGGGTTGAGTTATGAGGGGAGGCGTAATGCAATCAGATGTTGGGCGGGGGGGGGGGGGGGTAATTAGGGGAGGGGTACGTAATCAAGTGTGGTATCACCGTCATCTTCCGCATCAAGAGGCTTGATGGGGAAAAGGGTGATTAGCAGATGAGGCAGCAGCAGCGGCAGTCGTGGCAGCTGCAGTACACGGCCTGTATCCGCATTACTGACTTGTTCCTGCCGCCCTCCCGCCTTCTTGCCCCCCCCCCCCCCCAGGTAACGACTTCAGCACCTGTACGCCCCCCTGATCCGTGACGGTCGTATGGAGAAGTACTACTGGAACCCCACACGCGAGGACCGCATTGGGGTGTGCATGGGCATCTTTATGGACGACAACCTCAACAGGTGAACTGAACTGACGGCACTGTGAACTTCAGCATGACAAATGCAAGGGAAATCCATCGGACCTGGTCCTTCAATCCTACTTCTCCCAAGCACAGCTCCTCGACCGGGGAACTATAACCAAAACCCTGAACCCGGAAAGGCCTAGGTCTGCCCTTGCTGGAACTAACTGTGGAGCTGTTTCCCTTGTTGCCTGCTCCAACAGGGGTGAGGTGGAGCAGATCGTGGACGCGTTCCCGGGACAGTCCATTGACTTCTTCGGAGCCCTGCGCGCACGCGTTTACGATGACAAGGTGTGTGTGTGTGTGGGGGGGGGGGGGGGGGGGGGGGGGTTGGTGTTGTTTGATGCTGTGCAAAGACCTGCGGTTCGTGTTTCGGGGGTGGAGGTGACACTCGTAAGGCACGTAGCAAGGATGGCAAGGCAATGCACAGCAAAGCTCGGTGCCACAGTGTGTGCATGTGATTGTGGAGGTGGGGTGCAGTGAGGTGCAGTGGGTGGATGACGGTTGGGTGTGACAGCTCTTGCAGGGCTTTCCACACAATCCGCCCTGAAAACTACAGTACACGCACATCACACAGGACCGCTCAACCTGCTGTGCCCCCCCCCCTCCCTCTTACCTCCCCAGGTCCGTGAATTTGTGATCTCCATCGGTCACGAGAACCTGAACAAGCGCCTTGTGAACAGCAAGGAGGGCAAGGTGGTGTTTGAGAAGCCCAAGATGGGCATGGAGGTGCTCATGGCATACGGCAAGGCGCTGGTGCAGGAGCAGGACAACGTCAAGAGGGTGCAGCTGGCAGACGCATACCTCGGCGGAGCAGAGCTGGCTGGATCCACTGGATCATCCGTGCCTGAGCAGTACGAGGGTGAGTGGGTTTTGGGGGGGGGGTGGGTGATGCTGGTGGGGTTTAGTCACCTTGTGCAGAACCCTGCTGCGGTGACTACTCTGTGGCTTGGTCCGTGCCTGAGTTGGGTTCAGTGCTCGGGGTGAATGTTGAAACATGGTGATTGAATGACAGGGTGGCAGGCACGGCTGTTACATAGTGCACCCACCCGCACCTGGTGTTCTGGTTCAGCAGCAAGTTTACTGACCACACTCCTCCACCCATGGCTCCCCCCCCCCCCCCCCCAGGTGCCAAGGGCCTGAAGATCGACAGTGTCCCCAGCCGCAGCTGGAGGGCCACACCCGCTGAGGAGGCACCCCGTGCCGCCGCCCCCGCCCCAGCAGGGAGAGCTACTCTCCCCCCACCCCCGCACCCGCTGCACCCGCAAGCGGTGACAGGTGGAGCCGCCCCGCTGCACCCGCTGCCCCCCAGCGCTCCGCTGGTGCTGCTGCTGGTGGCAGTCGCTCCCTGTCTGCTGGTGATCTGGCAGTTTTCAAGATTGCTGACCTGGCGGAGATTGCTAGGAAGAGGGGCGTGTCTGGCGGCCGTGACGCCACACGCCAGTCACTAACTGATGCACTGGTGAAGGCTGGTGTGAGCACCTCTGGTGAGAGGGGTGTGATAACTGGGGTCAGGGTTTAGTAGGGTTCAGGTTTAGTAGGTAACCTTCAACCCTGTGTGGATGCTGGTGAGGGAGAGAGGGGTTTGTCAAGAAGTGAGGTGTGCTAATGCTCAGGGCGTGTGTGTATGTAAGGATTATACATGTTCAATGTGTTTGTGTGCATGGATTGGTGCGCCCAACATTGGCAGTGTTGTGATGTGCAAGGCTCGAGGCTTCCCCGGTGCTCCTGACGCTGCTCGCTCACCCTTCCCTTTTGTTGCTGCTCCTGTTTTCTGTTTCCCATCTTGTCCCCCCCCCCCTCCAGACCTGAGCAAGGGTCAGCTGGCTGAGCTGAGCTCCGGTGGATCCAGCTATGCCAGCATCCCAGCAAGCAGCCCTGCTCCCGCAGCAGCAGCAGCAGCACCCGCTGCCTCATCCGGTGGTGACCGCTGGGCCAGCTACAGCCGCGGCAGCAGCAGCAGCGGCGGCAGCGCTGCCCCTGCTGCACGTAGCGGCAGTGGCACCCTGAGCGCTGGTGGGTAGCGATAGCGCTTGGAGGTTTTCAACATAATTGTGGTTTGGCTTTTGTGAAGTGGACGTGTGTGCAGCATGTCCGGTTGGTCAATTAGGAGTGGTGCAGACGGTCAATCCCTGCATTGCGTTGCACAGCGTGTGTATGTTACCCACACACCCACACTCAGTCCCCCCCCCCCGCCCCCCCTCCCCCAGGTGACCTGTCCAGCTTCAAGATCACTGACCTGGTTGAGATTGCTGGCAAGAGGGGCGTCAGTGCCGGGCGCAACGCAACCCGCGAGAGCCTCACTGACGGTCTGGTGAAGGCAGGTGGGTAACACGCAGGGACACACCCACACACAACAGTGGATGCGTTAGCAGTTACATCATTGTTCAATGTCATGTTGATGGTGGTTTCCAGCGCCAGTTTGCACAGTCTCATGGCTGCCTCCAGCCATGCATGAGCCCCCCCCGCCCCCCCCCGTGCAACTCTTCACTGACCACCAGGAGGTATGTCTTTGGTGGTCCTGCATGCTCCCCCCCTCTCTCCCCATTCATCTGACATCCCCACGTCTATACTAACCCCCCTTCCCCCATGTTCTCCCCCCCCCCCGCCCTCACACCCCCCCAGGTGTGTCCCTTGAGGACCTGAGCCGTGGCCAGCTGGTTGACCTGGCAACCAAGCTGGGCAAGGCAGGACTCAGCCGCGACCTGGCAACAGCTCGCTCAGAGCTGGCCTCCCTCATCGGCGGCAGCGGCAGCGCCACTGCAACCTGGCGGGCAACACCCACACCTAAGGCCTCTTCCGGCTACAGCAGCAGCAGCAGCCAGGCACCCCCTGCTTCTTGGAGGTCCTCTGGCAGCAGCAGCAGCAGCAGCAGCGGTGCTGCTGCTGGTGGTGACCGCTGGGCGAAGTACAGCACCGGGTCTGCTGGTGCTGCTGCAAGTGGTGGTAGTGCTGTGTGGAGGAAGAGTGGCAGCCACAATGCCAGTGGCAGCAAGCTGTCTGCTGGTGACCTGGCAGCTCTCCGCATTGATGACCTCAGGGACCTGGTCAAGAAGACAGGTGGGGTGACATCAGCGACATGGAGTGGACATGCTTGCGATCCTGGTTGCCTGCGTCCTGGTTAGGTGTGTGTTAATGTGCAGTGAGTCCACATGCGCAGTCCAGCTGGAACCAGCAGCTGCTAGGACAGTAAACAAATGGTGTACCTCACTCCATTTGCAAAACTAATTGTTTTGTTGGCCGTCTGTTCTGCTGCCACCCCCCCTCCTTCCCCTCCCCAGGTGCCCAGCTGCCCCGTGAGCCCACCAAGGATGGAGTCATCTCAGGCCTGGTGTCCAAGGGTGTCAGCCTCAACGACCTGACCCGCGGTAAGTGTGACCATGCAATCACTCGGTGTGACCCTGCAGTCACGAACACTGATACCAGCCAGCCAGCACATGTTACATTGCGAAGCTGATATTGCAGTGTGTTGAACATCATGCCATGCCAACAGTTGAGTGCATTCTCACATTTTGCTTTGTGCTTCCGCTTGCTGGAGGGCTCCCCCAGTTCCTGTTGAGCCCAACTCAACAACTGTATGTGTCAGCCTTGCTCACCATCATTCTTGCTGCCCCCCCCCCCCCCCCCCTTCAGGCATGTTGGTTGACCTGTCCAACAAGCTGGGTGCCCCCCTGGGCCGTGACGTGGACAGCATGCGCAAGAACCTCGCAGGAGTGGTCGGCAAGTCCGGCGGCTACAGCCCCGCTGCCAACAGCGGCAGCGGCAGCAGCAGCAGCTGGAGGACACCAGCAGCAGCAGCACCTGCAGCCAGCAGCAGCAGTGGCGACCGCTGGGCTAGCTACAGCCGCAGCAGCGGCAGCAGCAACGGCACCGGCGGTGCTGCGGCCTCTGCTGGTGGCAATGTGTCTGAGCGCGAGCTGGGCAACCTCAAGGTGGGTTCAGGCTTCAGGGTGTAGGACACAGAGAGAGGTTTCTTGAGGTATGTGGGGCCTGCGCGCGCGTGCATGCGTACACATGTGGTGTGTGGGCAGGCCTTGAAGGTTGTGCATTGCTGAGGGGTAGGGCAGTGTCAGTGGTGTGCAGGTGGTCAAAACGCCAAGGCCGCCTCACGGTGTGCCACACCAGTTCCACACACACTTGTAAGCTGGTATGCCGTCAGACCCTTTACACAGCATTTCTCACCCAGATTTTGCCACCACTGTTGTGTGCTTTCACCACAGATCGACACCCTGTCTGAGCTTGCTCGCAAGAAGGGCATCTCCATGCGCAACGCCACCAAGCAGGACCTGATCAGCCAGCTGGCACGTGTGCTGAAGCACAGCGACCTCAGCAAGGGGCAGGCAGCAGAGATTGCAGCAGCAGCAGCAGCACCTGCAGGCGGCCGCAGGTGGTAAACCCGCCACAGCACGGCACAGCACGGGTGGCCTAGCAGTGCCTTGCAGGCATGAACGACCTTGAGGGTTGAGGATGGTTGCCGTGTGTGCATGGAGGTGCTTGTGAGTTGGCACACAGGCACAGAGGTGCAGCTGTGCTGATGAGATGTTGGCAGAAAAGGTGTGGAGTTGTGCAGTTGTGCAGGATGCAGGAGTGTTGTGGTGGCAGCGGGAGGTCAAGAGCTGTCGTGAGGCTGTTTTGGGCTGTTGCTCTCACACACAATTTGTGGGGTGCATGCGCTTTGTGTACAGAGGCTGTGAGATGTGCAGGGAACAGTGCCGATGGGTAGCTTTGCTGCTGTTGAGGCACTGGGTGGTTTTTGGGTTGGGTCTGTGTCAGTGTCAGGGGTTGGTCTGCCTGGCCCTTCAAGGGCTGCGGCTGGCCTCCTGTACCGGTTTTGTCCTGCTCACAATTTTTCATCAGCAGGTGTGAGGGAGGGTGGGGATGGGATGGGACACAGCTTTTTTGGCTTGGTTGTGGGTGGGTTGGAGGCTTGGTGAGGGTGTGGCAGCAGTTGTAAGCAGCTGTGTGTTGGGGGACGTGCAGCTGTGGAGGCTGAATGCCCTGCCTGACCCCAGGTACAATCAATGCAGCAAGCAGGTTCAATCACCTGAGGCTGCGGCTTTGTTGTGGATAGCTTTTTGACTAGTGAGAAACACCTTGCGTTGGTGTTGGCGTTGTTTGTCCTGCGACTGTCAGACAGCACTTGCCCGATGTGACTGGGTGGTCGTGCGTGCGGAGCCGTGGTTGTGTCATTGCACAGCAGATTTGCAGATTGAGACATTGCAAGAGAAGACACATCTACCAGTTTCAGGTTCCGCAGAGGCACCACAACTACTCAGAGGGTCCTCCCTGCCCCTAAAACCCTCACAGCCTATGTGGCTTTACGCATGTTTGTGTTTGGTGCCAACCAGTGTGTGTGAATGTGGCTGCCACAGCTGCTTGTGGCTGCGCTGTTGCTTGAATTTGCGGCACGGTGCGGCGGCAGCTGTGTTGAGTATGTGTGTGGAGTGTGCTGGCACAATTGCGCATGCGGCTACTGCCTTTGCACGAGTTCTGGGCTATTTCTGCACAGCACCTGCTGTGGCTTGCGACGACCCTGACTTGTTTTGTGCGAGTGTGTGGGCGCCCCACAGCCGTGATGCCTCTTGAGTGTGTGGCAGCATGTGGGTGGGGATGGTGGCACTTCACTCGGATTGTAACACTGTTATCTCTTCAACCAAGGCTGCGGCAAAGCGGATGTGGCTGATTGCTACTGTAGAGTGACATGATGGGGGGGGGGGGCGGTATCAGCACATGCTAACAGCTCCAGGCAGGAGGCATGGTCACCGTAAGCAGGTCTTGAGGTCATGCTTTCACTCAGTTTGCGCACCACACCAAGCGACTTTGCCTTGGTACATTTCTGCCAGCCACCAGTTGACAAAATTGGTGGCTCGCTTCAACTCCGCCAGGGTGTCAGAGGCAGATTTTGTAGCGGGCGGGGGTTGGCAGGGAGCAGATTTTATGCGCCTTTACACCAACATCCCCCATACTCCTTTGCTGACTAAATTAGATTGGGTAGTGGACACGGCTTGGGATCGCCATCCAAACACGCCCGTTTTGTTGGTGTACCGGGACAAGCAAGTGCGGCACGAGTGGGTGGCGTCCTTTGACCACAAACACTCGGCACAGGGTTACACTTGGGTTGGCACTGGACTACAGGGCGTGCGGTTGGGTAAACACAAGCAGAAGGGCGCCTGCTACATGTTTGATAGAGCCGGGGCTAAGGCAGTTTTGCAGCTACTGGTGTGTAACTCTTACGTGCGGCTGGGGGACACTGTGTTTCAGCAGACTATGGGTATCCCCATGGGTATAAACCCGGCTGTGTACATGGCTAATTACTTCTTGTACTCCTATGAGGTCTCCTTTGTTGAGCGGCTTGCCGGTCTGGTGGAGGCTCACCCGCCCAATCAGGACGGCGACACTTGTGCTGAGGCTTTCTTTGCTGCTACCAGCCCGACGCCAGCTTGGGTGGGGGCGCATGTACCCCCACACCGCCTTGGTGACGTGGCACGTTATGTCTGGCGCTGTTTTCGGTTTACGGCTTGCTTTGTTGACGATTTCACATCCGGTCCCAACCGCTTGTTACCGTTCTTGTGGTATGACAGCCAATCTATTGCCGGGGGCGCCATCACTGGCATCTACCCAGGGCCGGAGGTTTTGGAGTTGGCGCGGGTTTCGGAGGGCACATTTGGGGCTACCCCACCTTGGACATCCGCATTGTGTCACAGGTGGTTGACGGACGGGTTTGCAGCACTACACACTTGTATGACAAACGCCGGGAGTCTTGCTATGCTGACATTCCTGTGGTGGGTTACGTTCAAGTTGCTAGCGCAGTCTCAGCGCGCGTGGGCCCGAACGTCTTGCACGGGCAGTTGTTTCGTTTCAGCACCATCATTATGGACAGGTCTAACTTTGTGGAGGAGGCAGCCCGGTGCATTGTGAACCTGGAAAAGCGCGGGCACGTTCGGTCTTCGTTGTTCAAGGTTCTTCGTCGGTTTTTGTCCCATCATTTTGACACTTATGGCGACATTTCCGTGGACCCTTTGTGGAATGATGTTGTGGCGGCCGTCCGTGATTCTTGAACTCTTGGAACAGATGACTTTGGACTATTTTCGGTTACAGATACAGATACAGCATTTGGTACGACCAAAGCCGTACAATCCACAAGGGAGCCCGAAGCTCGTGAAGTAGCCAACGGACAACCATCAGTTTCATGAACAGAATCACAATCATCAAGCTCTGCTGAAACCAGCCACCCGGATCGGTCCACCCACCTCAGCAGTCGCCTCTGCATGGTCCACCCCCCTCCCCACCCCCTCCCCACCTTGTGTTACACTGCCTTGCTCCCCTCCCCTTGTCTTGTGCCTGTTGCAGGGACACTGAGCCACGCTGGGGGTGGGGACCGCTACGGCGCCCGCCCCGCATCTTCTTCCTACCCTCTCTTCCCCTTGTGCCCACTCACTTACATGAAACCTCTGCTGTCACTCATACACATATGCATATCTCTTCAGCCTGTCTCTCTTCGGGCTGCGCCCGGTGCGTTCCTGTAGCAGTGTCAGTACCACCATTTAGCAACGGCGGGGCTTCTTGCCCGTTGGTGGTTAACTTCACACCGTGCTGCGTTAGGTTTTTCTTGTGCCTTGTGCTCTTTGCCGCCCGGCTGTCTGTTTTTTTGTGTGCCCCGCCTGTCCTGTGTTATTTCTGTCTGCTGTGCCTGTTCAGGTCCCACGGTGACGGCCTACTTGGTGCTGCCAGCCTACGCTGGGGGTGGGGGAGGACCCCCACCCTCCCCCCTTGTGCCTAGATGCTCCTTCCTGGCATCCTGGTGGGCTGTTCCTGACGCTCGCTGCGCGGTGGTGGTGCTGCTTGCAGGTAATCCTGTTAGGCTTGATGGGGCTGCTGGACTCGCAGCTTTGGACTGGACGCCTTCTATTGTGCTGTGAGGTTGCTTTGTTAGGTTTTTGTTGCCTGGGGTGGCGGTGGGGGACCCCAGTGCTAGCTACATTGTGTTACCATCTTGTGTGTTCCCAGTGTCTCCACAGGAAATCACGCTACCTCCCCGGTTCCGGGCACTGTCTCACAAGCGACTTTGCCAAACACAGCAGCATGGTGCAACTGTTGACTTGACTGTGATGGTGGACACCAACTGCCTCAAGTTGGCCCCCACTTTCGTTTGGATGGGGCTTTAAAAAAGGGTGAAATCGGTCAACACCGTCAGCATGCGTCTGAGATGGTGTGTGGTTTCTGCATTGATGATCTGGTGTTCCACGGTTTCACGGAGGTTCGCCAGATTGCCCTGCCAACTACACGCAAACACGTTTCAACCATAAGTTTACTGCCATAAAATCTGGTGCAGGCTCCATCCTTAACCCATTCAGGCTACGGGCCCGCACATTTTCTGGCTTTCTGTGACTGTGCATTGTGGTTTCAGATCGCAATACAGAAGCTGACACGCTCAAACTCCACTGCAAACGTGTATTAAGAGCACGGCAGCTTTCCGCCTGGGCCAGACCGCACTTGGCCCACGAGGGCTTTGGGCTCACCCTCCCTGACTGTCAGGCGCATTGGTATCAAACCACCCCACGTGTTGGCGCAAGGTCGCTGTGTTTCTGGGCCTCATTTCTTCTCATTCGAAACCTCGCTTCATTTCTGGCCCCAGCCCCTTCTGACTAGCACCGGGCGCAGACGTAGCAGTGCGTGAACCCTGAACAACAACTATCTTGATATGTTCTCAGCCATGTGGTGACCAGCGGTGCTTCCAGCTGGGCACGATAAAACTCATCAGCGTCGGGCCAACAAGAGGCTGGCGAGATGGGGCAGCAAGCCACGTTGCTGGCGCAGCTGCTGCCGGAGCCTTTTCCAAATAGGCCATACGTGCACCCCAGTCAGTACGGGTGAGTCGGTGAGAGTGGGGGGATGGGAACCTCCCCTCAGCCATGTACTGCTGTGGCACTCTCTGCTGCGGCGTTTTCGTGCCTCGTGCACGCTCTGGAGCAGCTGAAGGTACCGTAAGCTTTATTGGCAGTTGTTGAGGGACCTCAGGCAGGCATAGGGCCTGGGGTGAGTGGGTGTAGCAGGGGTGGGTGTGTCGGGTACGCTGTACTGCATTGGGTGAATGTTGGCCGAGTTGGGCTGGTTTCATGCATGGAGGCCTCTTGGCGCGTGAATCATTCAGCAGTAGCTGCGCATAGTACTTACACATGTGTGTCTGCAGCAGTGCTGCCACACATCTGAAATGGTTCGCCAGCCAGCCCGCCACCGCACACCCCGCCACATCGTCCCAAGCCACAGCAGCCTCAGCAGCAGAAGCAACAGCACACTAGTCTTGAATGCATGCTGCCCACGTTTCTGAGCATTATTGGTAACCACACCCTGGCCGCCCTGCAACCTCGGCACATGTGTCAGCCGCAACCTTGGCAGCACATCAGTTCGGTGGGGCAGCACAGCTATCCCTGCTGGATGCCTTCCACAACATGCCTGCTGGCTCACTTGCAGCTGTTCAAACATGCACGCTACTCCCCCCCTCCTGACAACCCACACTCCAACACCTGCTGCAGTGGGAGGCATCAGGAAGGACCTCGCCTGTGGCCATAACACCCCGCAGCTGCACTGTTGTTGGAGCTAGCGGCTGGACAGTCACCTGCTTGTTCATATGTTGCTGCAGCAGGCGACTAACAAAACTCACGTTCCTACCACCGCGTATAATCTTGACTCACCCAATACACCCCCCCCCTGAAGGCGCCCACCCAAGGCGCGCGCAGGTGCACACCCAGTGTGTGCCATCTCTTCGAGGGAATGGCCTGCATTGTGTCTTCGACCCGTTTCTGCTACCGAAGCAGCAACCAAAACCTGCACCGCCCCCTCCCTGCACCCCCCCCCCTTCATGCAGGTGCATCCCCAATGTGCGTCACTACTCTGACGGCATGTCCAAGGCCTACGCTCCCAACCTGGCCACCTCCCTCATCAGCGCAGTCACACTCGCAGCATACATCAGCATACCACACATGATCATGGCACTCTTTGTAGCCGCCTTCTTCAGCCGCACAGCCCTGGCCCTACTGGCAGCACTCATGGCCACCCTGCTGCTGCCAGCTAAGCCCCTCAGGGTGCCCTCAGTACTCAGCAGTTACCTCTTCCTCTGCTGGCGCCGCTACTTCACATTCAGTTATTTATTCGAAGTCAGCTTGGACAGCTACCAGGACTATATAGTCGCGCAGTTCCCACACGGCGCCTTCCCCCTAGGGGCCCTGCTGGGGGAACGTTCTTGGCCACGCAGTGGCCGGAGTATCCTTGCTACGCACTGGCGGCGAATGCGGCGTTCTGGGTGCCCATATGGCGCCATGTGCATTCGTGGCTGGGTACTGAGGCCTGCACTAAGACAAACTTCCATAACCTGCTGGCTAGGGGGGTGAAGGGACCACTGCCCCCACACAGGCACCACCACCACCACCACCACAGTAGCAGCCACAGCAGCCACCACGGCAGCAAGCAGCAGCAGCAGCAGCAGGAGGAGACGGAGGGGGAGAGGCAGGGTCAGATGTGTCCCGGCCCCAGCAGCAGCAGCAGCAGAGGGCGAAATCAGTGGGTGGTAGCCCCTTCAACTGCGCAGCGGTGGCAGCAGCAGCAGCGGCCGACGGCGTCACTGCTGTCGGTCCCGCAGCAGCAGCAGCAGGAGCAGCGGAGGTGTCACCCGTGCTGGGTGCGTTTGCGAGTGCTGCTGTGCTGCCACCCCGGAGCAGCCTCACACTCAACGAGCTGCCAGGGGGCCCTGCATACAGGTGAGATAGGGATGGGGTGTGGGTGGGGAGGGGGATGCGCTGGCTACAGGTGATAGGGGGGGAGGATAGTTGGTGTGCAGGCACTGTGCTGACCATAACAGAATGGAGTGGAATGGTGGTGGCATGCCATTACTTTGTGTGAAATGGAAGGAGGGGGGTGGGGGCAGGAGAGCGGCTGGTTGAAGGACCGCGATGGCGAGGGGAGGGGGGGTTGCTTGGTGGTCCAGTTGTGCTTTCTGGGCACCAACTTAGGGGTGGAGGCGCTGAAGCCACTGTGTGTGCTCAAGCATGGTGCGCTGCTGCTGCTGCTGCTGCTGCTGCTGCTGCTGCTGCTGCCGCTGCCGAACCCAGCAGGCATGCAAATGGCGCTGCTTCTCCTGTCTTCTGTCACTGTCTTCTCCTTGACACCCTCGCCTGGCATGCACTACAACCTCACCCCAGTGGCTGCTCCTCCCGCCCTTCTGCCTGTCCTGTGCTGCAGGGGCTGGAGCCCTCTTGGCCGCCGCACCAGCAGTGCCCCGCTGGGTCACCGCCTGAGTGCCGCCCTTAGCCTGCCCACCAGCGTGTTCAGGCCGGGACACACCCTCAGCGACACCGACAGCAGCGACTCTGGCAGCAGCAGCAGCAGCAGCAGTGGGGATGGTTTGGAGGATGGTGAGGGGGGCTGCAGCTGCGGCAGCGGGTTGAGCTGCAGGACCCCAGGACGCTGCGCTGCTGCACGACGCAGCAGCAACCCAGACGGGGTGCACGGCGGCAGGAGCAGCAGCAGCAGGGACGGCGGGAGTGTTGGCGTGGGTGTGGCGATCGTGCGCGCGTATAGTGTCAGCGACAGTGGAAGCAGCTGCTGCAGCAGCAGCAGCGGGGGCGCCAGCTGCTGCGGCTGCTGTGGGGCGTGTTCTGTGCTGGCCGAGGTGCACTCACTGCCACTGGACCCCTTTGTACGCAAGCAGCAGCAGCAGCCGCCGCTGCATCAGCAGCACAGCCTGGTGACTATCCCTAGTGACGAGATCGAGGAGGCAGCAGCAGCAGCAGCACCGGCAGCAGCAGCTGCTGACGCTGCTGTGGAGTGTGATGATGACAGCAGCTGCAGGATGCCGCTGCTGGGGCAGCAGCAGCAGCAGCACTACCAGCAGCAGAGGCTTGTGTTCCGGCGGGTGTCCTCACCAGCAGCAGCACCACCAGCAGGTGACAAGCAGCAGCATCAGCAGCTGCTGTCGCCGCAGCTGTTCCAGCAGGCTCCCTCCCACAACCACCACCACCACCAGCAGCAGCAGCAGGTCCACGACCAGTCAAACTTTTCAAACTGGCGGGTCGACCCTGCCACCGGCGAGCGCAAGCTCGGGGTGTCGGTGGGCCTGATGGTGGGCGGGATCGCAGAGATGTTCATGATCCGCAAGGATCACGAACGCATCAAGCTGAAGGACCGCAAGGGATTCGTCCGCATTGCAGTCGAGCACGGAGTCGACTTGATTCCGTGCTACATGTTCGGGGTCAACCAGTGCCTCGACTTCGGCCCCCCCTGGCTACAGCGACTCAGCAGGAGGCTTAGGGCCTCAGTGGGTGTCATTTACGGGGTTTGGGGTCTGCCCATCCCTCGCCGTGTCCCTATCTTCAAGGTCACTGGGAAGCCGCTGGTAGTCGGGCGCCCTATGCGGAAGGACCACCCCGACTTTGCTGCCCGAGTGGATGAGCTGCACACGCTGTTCTGTACTGAGATCGAGCGGCTGTACTATGCTCACAGGGAGAAGTATGGCCACGGCTTTGAAAACAGGCCGCTCGTCATCTGCTGAGCCTGAGCAGCAGGGGTGATGCACACACACATGCATGTAAATTCTGTGGTGTGTCTTCCTGTGGGCTTCGGGCACAGCAGCAGCAGGTGCAGCAGCAGCAGCAGCACTGTCGGTGTGGTCCTGTGCGCATGGGGGTGTGTGGCTAGCAGCGGTTGTGGACATGGGGTGGCTGCCGGGGACACCGGCCAGGCCTTCGCCTTGTTGGGGTCACATTGTGGGACGAGGTGTGTGTCGCTGTTGGGTCTGGAGTTGGCAGCTTTTGTGTGGGGCACCTGGCGTGCCCAACACCTCCAGCAGTGCGTGCCTTGACTTGCGCACTCTGATGCTTTTGTTCCGGTTTGTCCGCCTCTCCCTGGCTAGCAGCGGTTGTGGACATGGGGTGGCTGTGGGGGCCGCCGGCCAGACCCTTGACCTTGTTAACTTTACTCCCCTACCCCTGAACCCTGAACCTTGTTTGGGTCACATTGTGGGATGAGGTATGTGCCGCTGCTTGATCTGAAGGTTGGCTAAGTGTGTGTGGGGCACCTGGCGCGCCTGCTGATGGGTGGCATTTTATTGCACACAAGCTGTAGTGTGACATTGCTTGTGCATTGGCCAATTTGTGTTGTCGGCAGCAGCATGTGTGCCTGGTGGGGCTTGTGTACCAAGGCCATGGCTGTCTGCACCCTGTCTGAGGGGTGGTGTGCCGTGGATTCGGGGTTGATCCATATCTACTAATGGCTTGACAAAAGACAGGCAGTGTGGACTGCCCCACCCCCCAAGTGAACTTGCAGATGGCCCTGGCAAGAGCAGCAGCACAGAAGCAACCGCATTGATGGTGTTGCTCGGCTTGGCTGCTCGTTGCCGTTGCATGCATGCTGCCCCCAGCATGACTGATTGACATTTTGACAAACCATACATCCCGGTCATACCATACCATGGACGCTACATACACATGTATGGCCATACATGGGGCACGTGGGGGACCTTTTGCATCAGCACACAGGGCTGCATTGGGTGCTGGCTGCCAACCCATCATGCCTGTGGCTGAGAACACTTGACTCACTGACTCCTCCCTCCCCTTGGGCTTGGGATTGGGTGCCTTAGGGTTTTGCCTTGAGGGATAAACCGCCCTAATTCGAAGGCGGCTGGCATCAACGCTGTGCTGACCCTGCTGTGGCGCCGTCCAGTGACGCTGCTGCTGTGTGGGTCCCTGTAGCACCGCATGCATGCGTGTTTGTGAGGGGAAGGGAGCTCTGCTGGGCGCTGGATGTGTTGTTGAGGCAGGAGGCTTCTATCTCAGGCTGTACGGTACAAGGCAGGGCAGGGCAGGCAGACATATTGATTGTTGTAGCACAGAAGCAGCTTCACGTTCCAAGTGTGTGTATGATTGCACGGGCCTTGGCCCGCTGCTGTTGTGCGACAAGGGCAGCCTGCCTGTCTTGGGCTTTAATGGGGCTTGCCATCTTCGTCTGTGTTGGTTACTTTGAGTTGTGTTGTCTCATGTTGAGGCTGGATAGAACGCCCTTCTGTGACAGTGTCGCTTGCAAACCTCTTTTGCAGTGTTGTTTGCAGGATCACCAGGTGTGCATTTGATTCTGAGTTTCTGGTTTGCCTGTCTTGTGCAGAGCAGCAGCAGTTGACTTTTGAGCAGAGTCATAGGCTTGCAGGTGCAGGTTGGAAAACCATGTGGTGTTTTGTACTGGGGCACAGAGGGTGCTGTAGCATGCAAGGGCAGCCAGCGTAAGGGGCTGGTGTCTGTCTTGATATTCAATCCTCGTCCTTCAGCTTTGAGATGGTATGGGTGCTGGTCAGAAAGGGGGGGTGGGGGGCTGGATGTTCGGTAGATGGCTTGCAAAACACTGTGGGGCAAGTGGGGGTTGTGCAAGTTTGAGTTTGCCACTGCTAGAGCCACCTTCATGCATAGCCGTCTGACTTTGTGTGTGTCTGTGTGTGTGTGTGTGGGGGGGGGGGGGGTGTCAAGCTGACAGGGGTTTGCAGTGCTGGGAGAGTGTGCACGGGCTGAAATGCTCATGCTGCAAAATGAACATGGTGAGTCATTTTGGTCTCTTCGTCTGTTGCTCATGATGCAAAGCATCCTATGTGAGGATGATTTGGTGTTGGCATGTGTGCTGTGGGCCTCTCAGTGCAGTCCCAACTGGGGGCTGTCGCAGTCCAGTTGCGCCGACAACAAGGGAGGTTGTCAGGCGGGCCCACAGCTCAGCCTTTGGCGATCAGTCTGGGGGACTGTGGTGTTTCACTGCTCCGTGGCCTTCCTGACGCAGGTGCTGGTGGGTCTGAAGTGAGCCCTCTGCCTGCTGCACTGCCTGCGCTGCTGGCTAGGACCTGTTGACGCGTCATGTGTTCGCTTGGACGTCCCTCAGTCATGGCGGCTGAAAGGTGCTGGCTGGCTGCTTGCGCGGGGTCCCTGCCTGCTGGGTTGGCGCATGCCTACTGCAAAGGGTGCAGACGTCCACAATCAACATAGGTGTGCAGTGGCCCCTGCTTTGTCGCTTGTGGCAGATGCGTGCAGTCAGCTCTAGCCCTGCCACTCAACCTGTTACTTGCTGGGGGTCTCTGTGCTTCTTTTGGTTTGCTTGGGGCGCTGGAAGGGGAGGGGTGTCTCTGTAGTGCATTCCTGTAGGCATTGTTCTTGTAGTACCTCGAGCTTGCTTGGGTGCCATCCCAATTCCATTGCGGTGAGGATGGATTTGTCACAGGTTTCATCTGTGCACTGACTTATAGTACTGTGCTGTCCAGAGACGGCATTGATGCTGACAAGCTGAGGGTGACATTGTGCGGGTGGTGGAGGGGGAGGGGGGGGGCTGTCACGTTTTGTTGCTAGGGCTTGATGCTGCCCTTGGGAGCTGGGCATCTGCAGCCTGGCCAGGGTGGACCTGTACCGCTGCTGCACAGACTGTGTCGGTGGCTGCACAGTACAGCTTCGTCTGTGTGGTTCAGTGAGGGTTTGCCATAGCGGCAGGGGCCGGTGCTCCCAGATTTTATGTTCTTCCTGACTGGATCATCCCTGATGATCAGGGCACAAGGCATCTTGCTGCTGAAGGGCTACATCACTGCGTGAGGATGTTGAATCCTGTCTGTGTGCATTGTTGGGCCAACAGGGGGTGGTTCATGGGGCTGCAAGCTGAGCCATTCACAGCTACACATAGACGTCCCCGGCAGCAAGTGCCAGTTGGGTCACTAGTTTGTTGTGCATGTGTGCTCAACCAGCAGAGCGAGCCCACAAATTCTGCATATTGTGTCTTATGAAAGCGCAGGTGTTCAAGCCTGTGAAGGTGCACTGTGTTGCAGCAGCTCAGCACAGACCTGGGTGTTGGTTGCAAGCACCAGCAGGCAGCAAAGGGCATCACCACTGTAGAGTATAGAGCCATATTCCTCCATCAATCCAGCAGGTTGCTGGTACAGACTGCTTCACAGGTCAACAGAGGCTGCTGGCGCAGCATGCTGCTCTGGTGGTACACTGGAGAGACAACGGTGTGCTAGACGTCTGCGGCCTCGCCAGCCAGGTGTACCATGGCTCCTGCCAC
Source organism: Desmodesmus armatus (assembly GCA_007449985.2). Lineage (NCBI taxonomy): Eukaryota > Viridiplantae > Chlorophyta > Chlorophyceae > Sphaeropleales > Scenedesmaceae > Desmodesmus > Desmodesmus armatus. The sequence continues at coordinate 74,769 of VIIQ02000215.1, forward strand.
CATTGCCGCCAGGTGCCATGTATGTAACAAAATTCCCCCCCCCCCCCACAGCCTAATGCTGCACCTACATGAAACAGGGGAGGGGACGATGCCAGTAATACTGCATGGACCAGTGTGGTGCATGCTTGCTGACAGACCTAGCTGTCAACCGTGCAGCGCATGGTGCCGCCGCAGCAGCAGGAGGCACTGGCGGAATGCGATAAGCATTAGGCCATGGGGCTGCCCCCCAAGCATGCCCATCGATTGTGTGGATATCCACAAACCCTGGCGCCATGACCAGGACACAGACACAGCATGCCTTGACCAACGTTGGTGGTGTACACAGGCAAAGCACAGCAACAACAGCACGCACACCCACTGTGCTTAGCGCTGTTGCGCACAATAAAGCTCGCTCCATTCGGCTTGGTGAATATACCATTCAGGCCTACACAATGATACTCCCATGAGCATGCAGGCGACCCCATACAGAGACAGTCACAACATGTGTGCAGAAGCTGAAGCAGTCCAGCAACGAAGTTGCACGATGTATGATACAACATAACAAGGACATGCACACACCAGCAGCCCAGGTGGAGGCGCCTGCAACTTGATATTGCTGAGGCAGATTGTTGCGACGAACATTGGGGCACATGAGGGCGAACCAACACAACAAACCAAGAGCGCTGCTTGAAGTCAGCACACGAAGCGTGCCCATGCCTCCACCAATGATGTACAAATAACAATGCCATGCGGCATGGCCGCTGTGTGGAGTGTGAGCGATTCTGTCCCTCACAGCGGCTCCACCCCTCCTGGTGGACCACCAAATCTGGCTGATCCACAGTCGCAATGGTGGGCAGGGCCCCTGCTCCTACCTTTCCCACATCCTTGCCCCCACCACCACCCCTACTGCCAGCATCTCCCCCTGCTGCAGCAGCAGCAGCAGCAGTGGGTGCCACAGGCAGGCGCCCCTCCAGCTCCATGAGCAGCACCTCATTAGGCCCAGGGGTCAGGAATGATCCAGGGAGGTACAGCGTCAGCTGGGGGCCCTGACCGGGCCAGTAGCGGCCCAGGGAGTTGCCGTTGACCCACACCTCACCACGACCCCAGCCACCACCCATGTGAAGGAAGGTGGAGGCCGGCACAGCGTTGCTGCTGCTGCTGCTGCTGGGGAGGCTGGCAGGAACGTTGAGTGTGCCCCTCAACAGCAGAGCCCCACGGCCCAAGTAACTGCTGGGTCCGTTGTCCTTGTTACTGCTGCTGCTGCTGTCATCGTGAGCCACGGCCAGGCCCGCTCTGATTGTGGCCACCCCACGAGCTGTCGGCAGACACAGGGACAGCAGGCAGAAGGCAAAGGGGCAGCAGGTGAGTGAGGCAGGTGTATGCAGCCGCTGAGAGATGCAGCCGCATGCAAGTGAATAAAAGCTTGGGTACGAAAGCAACGCGCCACTACTCTGAGCTGCTGTATGCCGTTGTGACTGGCTGCTAGTTTGGTGACACCCTCGGCCCCCACACGTCACAAGACCTGTGCAGAGGGGACCTTTGTACAACCCACAATGTGACCCCGCCCCTAACATCCTTGCCTACTTGACCCTCCCTGATCCCCAAAGCACCACCAGTCACACGCACCTACTGCTGTTGCTGGTCCGCTTCCTGTTGCTGCCTCTGCTGCTGCTGCGATCATGGTCTGAGCCTGCGCCTCGGACACTGAAGCAATGAAGGGACGGTGACCACCAGCAACCACCTCAGCAGCAGCAGGAGACTCTGGTGCCTGCTGCTGCTGCTGCTGCTGCTGCTGCTGCTGCTGCAGTCTCCTGCTGGTGGTTGTCCAGCTGATGCCTACCCCCTGAGAACCCCCAGCAGCTGCAGCAGAAGCAGCAGCAGCAGCAGCAGCTGCCTCTGCTTCCTTCATCAGTGGTACCAGTGGCTGCCAAGGCAGGCCCCTGCTGCTGCTGCTGCTGCTGCTGCTGGTCCCATTCTCCATGCACACATGGTGCACGGACCACTCCTGCACCAGCCTGCCCCCCACTGTCACATTGCCCACCAGCCCCTTGGGGTCGGCCAGCTGGCCACCAAAGGCCAGCGCAAATTGTTGCGACCCAACTGCCACACAAACAGCTGCAGCAGGCGACCACCATCGCCGTTGCTATCTGAGGCGGTAAGCTTGCGGCTGGTGCTGCTGCCGCTGCTGCTGCTGCTGCTGCTGCCGAAGGGTGTGTATGGTATGAATATGGATGCTGGTACGCTCCTGAAGCTGTGTCCCAGCAGCATTCCATCAAGGTACACCCAGGTGGTGTCATGACCACGGAACTGAAGCAAGCCACCTGTAACACCAACGACAGCAGCAGCAGCAGCAGCAGCAGCAGCAAGCAGTATGGCGACAATGTTGTGCCCTTAGCATACCAACCCCAGCATTTGCCTGCTGCACAACCTCCGTGACCAGTCTGGGTCGCCACCCAAGCTGTTGGTGTGTGCAGCACTGCAAGCCTTGACCCCCCTCCCCCCCTCCCCTGGGCCCTGGCAACATACGGCTTGCTGGACACATGTGTGCCTGTTAGATGCAGGCATGGATGCAACATACTATGGCATGACACATGCACACGTGCAGCAACCACCGACTACAACCAACAGCATGCAGGGTGCAGTGAGGCTGCTGCCGTGCATACCTGCATCGAACGCTGGTCCCAGCCCTCCACTGTACCAGCTAGGGGCCCCTCATACGCTGAATTGAATGCCCCCCCCCCCGGGCCAGCCATACACATACCTGCGTTGAACTCTGGCCCCAGCCTTGCGCTGTACACTATGAGTGGCCCATAGTACTGACCATACGCCTCCATTGGTAGAGGGTACTGGGAGTGAGACACAACAGGACCTGACGCTGCTGCTGCTGCTGCTGCTGCTGCTGCTGCTGCTGCTGCTGGGGGTGCTGGGGGTGCTGGGGGTGCTGACTGCTGTTGTGGTGATGGTGTGTGGGGTTCACTGCCGCCGAGGCTGCTGCTGACGTAGCTGCTGCCCCTGCATGTCTCACTGAGTGGGTCCAGGGCGTCAGTGAGGAACAGCCCCTCACTCAGTGTGACATCACCGTATGACACCAGGGGGGAGCTGACGGCAACTCAGTGAGAGCATCCACTGCTGCGCTGTTGCTGCTGCATGGGCGGTGGCAGCAGCCAACTGCTGCCGCTGCTGCAGTAGAGACTGTATTGCTGTGAACTTGTTGGTTCCCCCCACCCCCAGCTGTCCCACTGTGCCTGCCTCACCCAGAGGGCAGTGGTAGTCATATGAGGTGATGTGGGGGCTGAACACCTCTAGGGTGCCACTGCTGCTGCTGCTGCTGCTGCTGCTGCTGCTGCTGCTGCTGCTGCTGCTGCTGGGGATGGTGCTGAGGGTGCTGGTAAGGGCCGGCAGCCGCCGCTGCTGCTGCTGATTATGTTGCTGAAGTGTCTGTGCTGCTTGCCTCAACCGCCACAGTTCAGGGCCGGGCAGGGTTATGCTGGCAACACCACTGGATGCTGCTGCTGCTGCTGCTGGTAGGCCCAGGTGCTCTGCCAGTGCTGCATTGGCAGCAGCAGACACGTCTGCAGCAGCTGCTGCATCTGTTCCTGCTGCTGCTGCTGCTGCTGCTGCTGGTCTGTGTCATGTCTGTTGGCCAGCATTGGCACCTCGAAAAGGTTTGCCCCTGACCAAGGTCCAAAGTCTGAGGACAGCAGCAGGGGCGGCAGCAGTAGCAGCGGCGGAGGCGGCAACGGCGTCAAAAGATGGTGAGGTGTGCTTGTCACCGATTTGCACAGAGATCGAACAGCCTTGCAAACTGCATGCATCAGAAGCAACACTGATGTGCTATCTGCTGACTCAACAGTGGCTTGAGGCCCACGGTGGGTGAACGCCCCAGTAACAAGCATACGTGCTCTGAGAGCCGCCGCAGACACACTAGCATAGTGCTGTGCCGCGGCATGCTGTGCCGTGCTGCACCATGCCATGCTGAGCTGTGCCATGCTGTGGCTCACTTGTTCCGCCTGCTGCCATGTAGAGGTTGACGTTGCCGGTGCCACCAGCAGTAGACAGGATCTGGTCCAATGTGTTGATCATCTGCAGCAGCAGTTACAGCCAGTTCAACATATTTTTAACTCACCTTGTTATTCTGTGTCACGTATTTGCGTCACAGGCACGCAGTGCAGCCACTGAGTGACGATGTTGATGCTGCTGGTCAAGCAGCTGCCGGCAACTTGCAGGCTGCCCTCGCCCCGAAAACAAACTTGCAAAAAGTCACTTTCCTATTGCTGGCTCTCAGCCTGTGCCTACCAGGTCGGTGCTTGTGTTGGCCATGGGTTCCCCCCAGTGTGTGAGCCAGCCTGTGTAGTACTCAACACAGAAGGGGGGGCTCTGGCCGGGAGGGTTGAACCTGCAGAAACACAACAACACCAACACAGCAGCAGCAGCAGCAGCAGCAGCAGCAGCAGCAGCAGCAGCGGCGGCAGCAGCAGATGACCATGGTACTCTTTGAAAGGCTTGAGCAGGTGCCGTCCAAAGACGGACGGTGTTGGCCCACGGCGCCGTCATGACCTCCAGCCTGGCCATATGGCCTGCAACAGAAAGCCCCCAGGATCCAGCATGGGGCCTCAAGACAACGGCCCTGGCAACCTTGGTTTGAGCTTCAGCTGTGGCGGTTTTCTTAATGAAGTCGATTGATTCTTACCCTGATCAGCACAGTATGCTGCTGAACTGGGCTGTGACCAAGGTCTTGAGATTGCTGGTGTTCACAAGAGTGTTTCACTGTCTTACTGGACCACACCTGGGCCATTGCTGCACCCCCCCCCCCCCTTTGCCTATATCCGATGGGCTTGTCCCTAAGTCCACCACCCACACACTCCTCCTGTAACCCACCCAGCTTCCCCCCCCCCCCCCCCCCCCCCCCCCCCACCTACCTGCGCTGCAGTGCCAAGGCTGCCTCTGTTGGTGCAAAGTCCACTGTGGTGAGCATCTCCCCCGCCAAAAACACACACAACACCCCCCCCCCCCCCCCCCGCCACCCCCCCCCCCCCCTACCTGCGCTGCAGTGCGAAGGCTGCCTCCACGTCTGTTGTAGGTCCAAAGTCTACTGTGGTGAGCACCTCCCCCCCCCCTTCCAAACACACACACACCCCCCCCCCCCCCACCCCCACCCCCACCCCCACCCCCACCCACCCCACCTCACACCTACCTGCGCTGCAGTGCAAAGGCTGCCTCCACATCGGTTGTTGGTCCAAAGTCCACTGTGGTGACACCTCCCCCCCAGGCAGTGTGCCACGGACCACTGGCAGCAGGGAGGCACCATCAACAGTGTACAACAACACCTACAGGGGGGGGGGGGCAGCAGGCGTTGGTGAGAAACAAGACGACAAGCAATAAGGACGACCCATCCAACGTATTTTACCAGCATCTGGGGTTGACCGGAAAGGCAAGGGGTGACGATGATGGGTGGCAGGGTAGCCGGGGGGGGGGGGGGGGGGGGGGGGGGGGCATCAGCCCTACCCCGTAGGGGAGGCACAATCAAGGCCAGGCGGCGGATGATGCATGTGCCTAAGCATTTGAAAATGCCTGGTCAGGTCATGCATAGGGCTGGCAACACCCATGCACAGTGAGCTATGCTCCCCTCCTGTCATGGCACGGCAACGCCCACCACCCTGTCTCACCCCTTGTCCCATGTGCTGCCTGACCAAGCTGACCAGGTGCCTCAGGTACACCTTGTCATTACCATAGTAGCCATACTCATTCTCAATCTGCACAGCACAGCACAGCACAACACAGCACAGCATAGTTGGTGGGCACTTCATCTTGGTACATGTGTCCAGTTGGTGTGACATGCGTGGGGTATGTAAGCGCAGAAGCTCCCTACCTACTCCCATTAAAACCCGAGTAATCCCCCCCCCCACCACACACACACAACTTATATGGGGGAGTATGGTACATGGACATTTTCGCCAAACATTATACATCAACACCCACCTGCACCATGGCGATGGGTCCCCCCCCTGTCCACTGTGAGGTGTGCCAGTGCAGGCAGCAGCTGGCCCCACCAGTCACATGCATGTTTCAGCAGCGTCCCACTGACCCCCCTCCCCACTCCTTTGACACCTGATACTTTCTCCTCACCCCCCCCCCCCCCCCCCCCCCACGCACAAAACTGCTTGCCTATCTAGTAGGACAGTCTTAGTGAGCTTGCATGTACCCAAGTACTCCATCTGTCGACACACCTCCGTCCTCCCCTGCACCCCCCCCCCCCCCCCCCCCCCCCCCCCCCCCCCAATCCACACCCACCTGCACCATGGCGATGGGTCCCCCCCCTGTCCACTGTGAGGTGTGCCAGTGCCGGCAGCAGCTGGCCCCACCAGTCACATGCATGTTCAGCAGCGTCCCACTGACCCCCCTCCCCCTCCCTTGACACCTGATACTTTCTCCTCACCCCCCCCCCCCACGCACAAAACTGCTTGCCTATCTAGTAGGACAGTCTTAGTGAGCTTGCATGTACCCAAGTACTCCATCTGTCGACACACACCTCCGTCCCTCCCCGCTGCACCTCCCCCCCCCCCCCCCCCCCCCCCATCCACCACCCACCTGCACCATGGCAATGGTCCCCCCTGTCCACAGTGAGGTGTGCCAGTTCAGGCAGCAGCTGGCCCCACCAGTCATCCACTGCAACCCAGAACTGCGGGTCACTGCTGCGCAGCACCATGCTGGCATTGCGCTGAAGCAGCCAGCAGGTAGCCCACCAAACTCCCACTCTGCAGCACACACACCAGAACACACACGCTACCTGACATTGCCTTGACAACATACAAGAGAGACATTGCCTTGTAACATCATGACAAGGCATGGGGATCAAAAACCATTCCCGTGACAAACAGAGGAAGTTATGCAAGCAGATGAGGTGTGCAATGAAAGTGTCGATGAAAACAGGATAGGAGCTCAACAGCTGCCAGCACTGACTGTGTTTGTGTCCCCCCCCTTACCTCCACAGCTGTAGGGCCCAGGTCTCAGCAGCACCAGCAGACCCAACTCCCCAGCCAGCTCGACAAAGCGCGGCACATCACGCCACCCAGTGAATGGCAGAGCACCCTGGACAGGGACACAGCAGCAGCAGCAGCAGCAGCAGCAGCAGCAGGCAGGAAGGAGCAGAAAGGGGGTGGGGGGTGGGGGGGGGGGGGTTATGGCACCATTCATGACACAACACGCACCAGGACCTATGCCCATGGGGGTCATCCCGGACCCCAAAGTTGGGTGTAGGGCGGGCCGGGGGGGGGGGGGGGGTCCTATTGGCTGCCTTCACACATATCAGCCAAGCGAAAGCACCTGCCAGGGCCCGAGGCACGCCTCACTAGTGGCCCACGCCCACAACAAGCATGCTGTGTCTTGCAACCGCGGTCTTACTGTCTGCACACAGCCCATGGCCCTGCTCCCCCCCCCCCCCCCTGCGCTCGTCCCCACCTCGCCCCGCTACCCCACCAAGCACCTCGCACCTGTGGTCCTGGCGTGTTGGGCTGGTGGTAATTCCAGGGGACATAAAACTGCACGAGCAGCAGCAGCAGCAGGAGGAGCAGCAGCGGTGTCAACGATGTTGAAGTATGTAGGCACTGGCCAACCTGACATCACCAAATGGTAGCATCTGCAGCATGCAGCATCACCCGTATGCATTGAAGGGGCCTGCACTCGGCAGGCGACCATCAACCCTGTGTGTGTGCGTCTCCTCATGCACAACCGCAGACTCATGCACTACCATGTGACATGCTGACACTCCTCTGGACTGCTGCAGCAAATGCAGCCCCTCCTACACATATGGTCTTTCAGCCTTGTGGCCTTCAAATCATGTGTGCCCTTCCCCCCTCCCAACACACCCCTGACTGCACTCCCTGTGTCTTCCCCCCCCCTCCCCGTCCCTTTCAACCCCTCTGTACCCCCCCCCCTCCCCGCCCGCACCCCCCCCCCCCCTTGCTTTCCACCCCCCCCCCCCCCCAGGGCTCACCTGTATTGCGTTGAGCCCCATGGCCTTCATGGCAGTCAGTCTATCCCTCCACTGATCAGGGGGATCCTGAAGTAGTGCATGCTGCCCGACAGCAGCTGCAGAGGCACGCCATCCAGCATGAACCTGTCATTCTCCACAGTGAACGTCCGCCCTGGCTGCTGTGCGTAGGGCTGGTGGTGCAGCTGCTTTACTGGCAGATGTTCCTGCAATCTGTGCTGGCTAGAGGTGTCCGGCTGGTGATTCAGGGAGCCCCACCAACTTATGCCAGTGACTGAGGAACCAGAAGGTGAAAGGAGCATGCAGGCCAGGAGGACCAGGCATGCCACCGCCAACATTACTGCCTTCGACAATTGAGCTGATTCGAGCTGATCATTGCTTCCAGATTGTTTTATAGTAGCCCTCAGTTCGTCTGGGGTGGTCCAGGTCAGCAGCTGCCCAAGGTGCCTGTTTGTGGCCAGTTGGGTTCGTTGGATACGAGGTAAGGTTTTATCACAACCAGAAGGTAGATAACAAATGCGAACGATGTGTTGGGGGCTTTGCAGGACCGAAACTGCAAGATGCAGTTGCAACCGGTGAGTCATCCAATGCAGGTTGTAAGAGCAAAACCTGTCTTGTGGTCGCCTCAAACTCCTTACATGCGTGATCGGGATATGCGATCGCCCGAGGCAACAACAGGTTGACGTGATGTCATGTTTGAAAAAACTTTGCAGTTGTAGCTAAGCTGGTACTGAACATGCTGCCCTGCTCTGCCCTGTCCCATAGCCGTCCCAGAATGATCGTTGTGCAGTGGAAGGAGCTTGCAACCCAGGCAATGCACAGGAACAGATGTTCAGCAACCGGCTGCAAATCTTGCTTCTGCAAGATGACATCGTAGCTGCCAAGCAGACTGCCCCACAGCTCGGCTGCAGACGTGTCAACACACACGACGGCCACGTCTTTACCCACACGATCAGCTGGGCAGTACGCTCCAAGAATTGGCATCTGCCAGCCTTCTTGCAAGCCAGCCTGGGCAATCAGCTTGCAAGCTGACATACCTTGAGCATGACACAATGGCACATGAACACGTCATATCATGCGAGGTCTGTTTGACAGGCTGTTGAGTATTAGTAAGAGCCTCACAAAAAAGACGCACACTCCGGGCACCCACAACACAGTGCAGTTCTTGTAAGCTCCTCCTAGGAGGAAAATGGTACAAGGACACGGCATCAGCATGCAAGTATTCTTCCACAAACCAACCCCCTGTGAACGGCACTGCCCTGACCTCGTCAGGAATCCAGCTGATACTGCACCGCCGCAGAGGCAACAGCCTCTGCTATAGCTCATAGATCAAGGCCACACACACGCTGTTGCACTACACGGAGTCAGATGGCGAGCCTACAAGAGTGCATGCTGCACTCCCTGTGTCAACACACAATTGCGTGCACCACGGCATAGTGCCAGCCATCATCAATGGGCGCGACACTACCCATGTCAGTGCCCGGCAAGACAAGGCATCACCAAAACTGCCAAGCCTCACCGCTCAGTCAGCATACGCGTCAACATCACACACAGTACAAACATCACACACATGTCAAAAGAGAGTACACATACGGCCGTGTCATAGTGTGTGACTTGCCGCTGCACAGCACCATCCTGTAACTGAACGTGCTGCAAGAGGGCCCAACCTGCCGAGCCCTGGAGCTTCTCCACAACCAAAACCTTCTAGTCCCGACCCTCTCCACAGCTGCCAGCCGTACGGTATACCACCACACAAAACTGTGCTGCCTGAACCCTGTGGCCTGACCCCCACCTACAAGGGCCCTTTGCCAACTAGACCCCTGAGCTGCTCCAAACCAGGAAGGTCAGCACACTGTGTGAAACAAGCCCCCGCGCAGGACTGTGAGGCGTAGTTACGCACATGGCGAAATGCCCCAAAAACCCTGGCTACAAGGGGTCCATGCCTGCCAGGCCCCTCAGCTGTTCCACCACCAGAAAGGTCACCAATGTGTGTGGGAGCCGCCGCTGGTTCTGCAGCAGGACTGTGGGTCAAGCCACCATGCCGGACTGTGGGGTTAAGTTACGTTCATGAAGGAAATGCCCCCCGGGCATTCGGCCAACCCTAGCTACAAGGGGTCCATGCCCACCAGGCCCCTCAGCTGTTCCACCACCAGGAAGGTCATTACGGTCTGAGGGCCCAGCCGCGCGTAGTTGGCCAGCCAGCCACGCCAGAAGCCTGCTAGGCCATGGGTGTCGTAGATTGCTGTCGCACATCGCCAGGGGTTGCAGTACTTGCTGCCACCTGCGGCAGGACAGCATATCACAGCACACGAGAACATGCAGTGTGAGATACTTTTCACGGTGAAGGGCACGACAACGCCAGGCATTGCGGTGCGACCTGCCTTTTGCAGGCATAACTTGAACAGCACCACACACAGTTGAGGGGAAGGAAGCAAGAGAGAAACCTTAGGGGCCTGACATACTTCACCCTCACTCAGGTCCTACAGCGCGGTTACCCTGTGCTCACCTACAAACATGAATGTCTTGACCACGTCCACAGGGTTAGTCACTGTGGTACTGACCACACCAGTGACCAGCGCCGTGGCAAGGTGTGTGGCAGCATTGTCCTGCCAGCCAGTGGCAGCCATCACGCGGGCCTTCACCTGAACAGGGACGGCATTCAAGGTCATGCTGTGCGTGAGTAGATCCCAACTACGCCTGATTTACTTCCTGCTCCTGTCATCCGGCCTGGCTGGCATAGTGTTGGCTGTTGACACTAGGTGATAACTGAGGAATCCCAACCTTCCTTGAAGGGGGCGCACCCGTCTGCTCACTAGCATAACTCCGCGAGGCACAGGATACCATCACACACCCGCTGTGATTGCCCTGAGCTGTTGTAATGTATCACACCAAGTCTCACCCTGCCCCCTGCACCCTTCTCACCTCATCGTATGTAGCGCACTGAGATGCCGTCAAGGCTGCAGCACGCACCTGCACACACAGCGCACACAGCAGGCGGCAGCAGCAGCAGCAGCAGCAGCAGCAGCAGCAGCAGCAGCAGCAGCAGCAGCAGCAGCAGCAGGTTGAAAGAGTGTCAGAAACTTGCACAAAATGCTGGCGCTAAGTGATCATGATTGATGATGCATTGGATGCAATGCTGTATCGACAGAACTGCTGCTGTCGAAGGCCAACTGTTAGGCATCCCTGTAAGCACAGCCGTTTTGATGCTGCTGTCAAACACTGCCCTCGGGCTCTTTGTGACGTCAGACTACCGGGACCCCCCCCCCCCCCCCAAAAAAAACACCCACCCACCCGCCCCTCAGGCTATACACAAGGCCCCCTGCCCCATGTTGTCCTCACCACTCCTGGCGTTGCCCCCTTCCAGAGGCCCCTGACCCCGTCAGCCTTGCACACTGCTGCCACCACCTGACTGCTGCTGGTGTAGGGGCTTCCAGGCTGCTGCAGGCGAACCTGCGCAGCAACACAGCATTGGCACACACATGCAGTGGGGGGGGGGGTCACGTGTGCGGCGCGCTGAGGGGGGGGGGGGGTAAAGCGAACGGGGTAGCAGGATAATGGTCACTGAGCGAAAATGCCACACTCAGGCTGGCTGTTGCATCGATATGTCACGTTTGTGCTAATGTACGACCCGTCTCTATATTGCAGCCCTCTCCCAAAGAAGCCACAGTGTTGTGCTGGGGGCGCATGATCAGTCTGGCTGGACACGAAGTAGTGGAGTAATAGTATGTCAGAAGACTGCAGTTTGGGGGTCCTGGTGAGCACACCGTCACTGTGTCTTGCTAACTTAGTAAGACAGAGACCACCTGTGCTTGGTGCCTGGCCCCCCTTTGCGCAGCTCAAAACCCGGGCATGTGTCTTGCGCCTCGTCCCCAATCACACACACGCACGCACTGTGGGGCCCCACCCACCCTGAGTCCCCCTCTTGTCCAGTTCCTGCACCCCCTCCCTCCCTTGCTGCCTCACCTTTACCAGTTCAGTGGGGCTGAGCAGTGCTGCTGCCAACGCACCACTGGCAACACCTGCAAGCACCTTGGACGTCACACCAGCCTGCGGACTGCTGCTGCTTATACTGCTGCTGCTGCTTATACTGCTGCTGCTGCTGCTGCTACTGCTGCTGCTGCTCGTGTTTGCTTGCAAAGTGCCATGTAAGCTGCTTGACGGGCTACCATGTTGCTGTAGCTGCTGCTGCTGCTGCTGCTGCTGCTGCTGCTGCTGCTGCTGCTGCTGCTGCTGCTGCTGCTGTGCTGCTGCTGCTGCTGCTGCTGCTGCTGCTGCTGCCACCCTGTGATGAGGTTCTTCATAGGTGAGTACAGCCCCAGCCGCAGCCCTGCAGCCACACACCAGTGACAGGTCCACACAGTGCTGAAACAGCAGTGACAAGGCAGCGCACCCAAGTGTGCTGCAGCCTGACTGTGCTGCTGCTGACATGCCACACTCAATCCCCTGCCAACAGCCTCCAACCACTGCAAACCTGGCCCGCATACCGCCCAGCGCAGCCCCACACCCCCTGGCCATTTTGTGGATGTACGTTCACTACGCTGCTGGTGGCACACCTCCGTGGCCTCCATACCAAAGGCCAATCACATCTACCAGCCGACTGTGTTTCTGCTCTCTTGTACCCCCTCCCTTTCCCCGCCCCGCCCCGCCCCGCTCCCTTCCAGAGGCCGGCTTCTTATCCCCGTGTCCCCCCCCCCCCTCGAGTCGTGCGTACCTCCGTAGCACATGGCTCGTGCCACTGCCGGCGTCCAGCCTGCCCACAGCCGCAGCACACCCTCATGACGCACTATCAGCAGACCAGTGGACACCTGCACAGCAACAGGGAGGGAAGAGGTGGTCAGTCTGGTTGTGGTGCTGATGCAGATTCACTGTGAATTTGAAAATGAATGACCTTGACAATTGCCCAACTGTGTGTCGACACACAACCTCCCCACCAGCCACATGTGGGAGCCCCTGGCCCTGTGCGTGCTGTGAGTATGAATGCTGGTCAAGCGGCCAGGCTGCCACGCACCAATCCGGGTCCACTGGCTCTGCCAGCTGCTGCTGCGGGCTGCAGCTGCAACCGCGTCTTGATCACATCTGCAGAGACAGAAAGCCAGAGCGGGGGGGGGGGGGGGGGGGCTCTTGGTTGTCTTCAAGACCTATTCTGTCAGCTTGCCCTGCTGGTAAGAAAGGGACATACCCAACATTGGAACCCAAACCTGCCGCTGGTGCTGCAGACAGATTGAGCTGGTGCAACATGTTGACACACACTAGAATCTTGTCAAGAGATTGTCCTGTTGAGCGTGCCTCACCAATGGGGTTTGTGACTGTGGTGCCGCAGGATACTCCTATCCCGCTGATAAGTATATTCGTGGCTACAGGCCCCAGCTGCAGTCCCCTGAGGGGAGGGGTTGATGGCCCTTGCTGCTGTTGCTGTCCGATTGCCATGAACGACTGTTGAACCACCCGGATAATACTAGAGATACGGCTTCATGGTATAATAGGTGGCAATTTAGCAGTGACAGGCTGGGGTGTGCTACAGCGCGATCTGATGGTTGCGGGACGTTTACACTCACAGACGGATGAGTGGGTGCGATGGCTTGGAGATTGCTGCAGTTCAGTTGGTTACCACGAGGCTTATGCATCGTGCTGCAGCTTGGGGAGAAACAGCACATACAGCAGGTTGACCAGCTTTGACCGCAGCTGGTCAACAGGAAGGTGAATTCACCTACGCATCTGGCTGATCCACCACTCATGATCCAAGCTCTCCAACATTGTGGCCCTGTACTGGTTACATCTGGGCAGTTTGTGGGCTGAGGTGGTTGGGCCGGATCCGGCCACTCCAAATCCGGATTTGGAGTGGAGTGGTAAGTTGGCCAATGGGTGTGTTGGCTTGTGCCTGTTCCGCATTGTTTGCATCTGAGGCTTCAAACCTATTTTCTCTACAGATCTTGTACAAAACACATAGGGCTGACCCTTCCACATCGTGCCCTCAAGTGCTGCAGCCCAGCTTGTGTCAGTGCCAATCACTGCGGCACACAACACAGATGTATGGTAACCTGAACGCACCACTGCGAACCATTTGGACTGGTTGTTTCTCTCATGCACTGCATAGGCCGGGCCCTCTCCCAGCCCACGTGTGTGTCTCACTAGCAAAGGTGAGCAGTAGCAGGCGGTACATCACTACCGTAGTGTGACACTTTAAACTTTATGCGCCTTGACGACGGACAGCCTGCTGCTCTTTGGAAGCCAGGCAGCCCCCAACAAAAAAATGGTGCTGCTAGTGTTGACAGGTGCAGGTCAAGCACTCCACAAACCACTATGATAGTAAAATCATTACAGCACAACATATCTTCCCTCAAGTGGAAGGACAGGGTATACATGTGCAAGCATTAGCACACATGTGCAGCATCCACGCAGGGAACATGTGCTTGTGTGTGCCACCAACTTGCACATAGAACGCTACCGGCTCATAAACGGGCCCATTCCCTGGCCATTGGATGAAAACCCAAGTGGAGGCCTCTAAACCTGGGCAGCTGCAGCAGCTGCTGCCAGTGCCTTGCACACTGGCTTGTGCTGCCTCCATGCCTGTCGCTGACAGACCCGCCCACAGTAGCGAGCCGTGCGGCACCCTGCACAGATGCAGCTGCGCCCCGACACCAACTGCACCTCTGTGGGCCCACTGATGTTCACACATGCGGGGTTGTTGCAGAAGTGCGGCACTGCAATGCTGTTCAGCATCACCCCGGTCGCCTGTAGCTGCTGCGCCAGTGCTGCTAGTGACGCATCACTCACACCCTCCTGCCGCACAGCCTTTTGCGCTGCTGCCAGTGCCTCCAACTGCTGCCTGAACTGCTGTTTGTCCCCACCAGCAGCAGCTGCTAGTGCTGCCTGTGCTGCAGGTGATGTGGTTCCACACACCCATGAGGACACTTTGCCTACCAGCCCCTCCAGCCTGCAGGGCGGAGCTGTGGCAGCTGCTGTGCCTTCCAACAACCCAGGGATGCACATGCGTGCTGCACTGTAGGCAACGTGGACCCCTCCTTGCTGCTGCTGCTGCTGCTGCTGCTGCTGCTGCACTGATGCGCTGCCGGCCAGCAGTGCTAAAAGCGCTGGTGCCTGCTGGCGCAACTGCTTTGCCCAAACCACACAGCTTCGCCCGAAGATGACGAGGCTGGGCAGGTACTCCTCAGGCTGCTGCTGATGCTGCTGCTCCACTGCAGCTGCCTGTGCTTCTGCTGACGTTGTTGTAAGCAGCGCCTTCTGCAGCAGCTGTACTGCTACTGCAGCAGCCACCCAGCAGCACATGTAAGCCACATCCTCAGCCCAGCACAGCTGTCCTCCTGCCTGACAGCAGCACAGCTTCTGCACAGTGCTGAGCAAGCTGTAGAACTGTCGCTGCTCCAGTGCAGATGCTTCAGGCCCGCACAGGCGCGAGTGCATGGCAAGCCCGCCTGCTGTACCAAGGAATAGGTACTGCAGACACCAGGATACCACTGAAGAAGCCATGGAGGTGCCAAGGGTGCCGCTCTGCCTCGCTGCGGTGATCACGCGCAGCCCAGCCTCCAGGGCCCTGCAAACCTCCACAAACCTCTCAGCCACCACTGGCACAGAGGGAGTCGACCCTGCTGTACTGAGCAGCGGCCCAGCAGCAGCAGCGGCCGCCGCAACTCCTGCTGAGCCTTCGGCACAAGTGGGGTTACTCGTGCTGCTGTGCTCGTGCAGCATGCCCCCTGTGCTGTGCCCCATTGGCAGCACTAACCAGCGACTGCTTTCATGCACCAGCATCGACAGCAGATACGTCAGCCTCTCTACACACCTAACCCCTGAGTTGCGCCTGGAAGCTGTTCTGCTGGTGCTGGTGCTCAGCACGGTGCTGGTGCTGGTGTTGGTGCTGGTGCCCAACACGGTGCCGGTCCCACTGTTGGCTGCTGTGGATGTGCTGCTACTTGTTTGAGTATCCCCTGGTGCCTGGACCTGAGGCTGCTGCTGCGGCAGCACTTGGTCTGCCAGCTGCAGCGCCCCACCTAACGCCTCACCTATCCAAGCAGGGTACGGCGGCCTGCAAACTGGCGGACTGCCTCCCAACCATTCCTGCAGCTGGTTGGACACGAGCAGCGCCCTGCCACTGTACTCAACCAGCCCCTCCACGCACAACTGCGCGGCTAGTAACTCACAGGGGTCGTCTGGGGTGTGAGTGGCCCATGACAGGTAGGTGTTGGCGTACCGCAACAGCACTGACGGCAGCAGCAGCAACACCTGCTGCTCAAACTGCCATCGCTGCTTATCCACCTCCGCTTGCGGCCGTGGTGCTGTGAGAACCCAATCACCAACGGTAGTGATGTAGTGCGCCCCTGTTTCAATAAGTTGGACTGTAACCCCACAGCCAGGCAGCTGCTGCACCACTGCTGCCAGCTGTGGCGATAAGCTCAACAGCTCCATCAGCTGCAGCTGGCAGGGTGAAAGCGTGTCGCCGCAAACTACGCTACCACTGCTGCCTGTGCTGCTGCTGCTGTCGCTAGCACTTCTGCCGCCGCTGCCTCTGCTGCTGCCAGCGTTGCCGCTGCCGCTGCCACTGCTGCTGCTGCTCATTCCTTGCAGTCCCTGGCTGCCAGTGGCCTTTGGCAGGCTGAGAGCATTGGCAACCCACAAGGTGCTCAGCAACAGCAGCGAAGCAATCAACGGCAGGCAGTGGGGTGATAGCATTTGCTGCTGCTGCTGTGCTTGCCCAGACATGGCAGCACCCTGCACATACTGGCTGCTGGTGCCTGCTGGGGGTCCATCCAGGTCAGGCCGGCTGCTGAAAAGTGCAACCACCAGGTCATGCCCAAAGCCCAATGCAGCTGATACTCGTGCGTGCTGCTGTTGTAGCAGCTTGGCTGCTTGCTGCGGTGCCCTGTGCTGCACTGCGGGGATCACGTACTGCAGCATGCTGCTGGCATGCTGCAGCGCTGCTGTGCACAGCTGCATGGCGGCCTCTGCATGGCCGCTGGAGTCACACAGATAGGCGCTGCTGTTGCTGGCAGCTGCTCCCTGTGATACCCACAGGCCCATGAAGTGAGGAAGCTGCTTGGCGAGGAGCCATACTGTTTTGACTCGAGTGGCCGTACAGTGCTGCAGATTTGAGCGCAGCTCTTCCCCGCTGAGGCCTGCAATGGTTGCTGCTTCGCTGCGCAACTCTGCTGCCAACGCTGCCATGACTATTGCCAGCGGTTGCATCACCCCAGCTTGCTGCAGCTGCTGCCGCATGCTGTTGCCAAGGCTGCCAACAGCAGCAGCAACACCATCCTTGATCAAGCCTGATTCTGTTGCTATGCGCAGCAGCGCCTGCAGTGCTTCCAGGGCTGCTTGTGTGCCTGGGGACTTTGGGCTGTGCTGTGTTGCTGTGCTGAGCGCAGTGGCAATGTGCAGGGGCACCTGAGCGATGATGCACAAGCATGCGCAGGAGGAATTGGTGATGGAACAAAAGTCGAGTTGGTGTCACACCACGTGCCTATCCTGCCATGGTTGCAGCACCAAGCAGCAGCACAACAAGGGACGCGCGCACCTGCTTCTGTTGAATCAGCTTCTTCCAGACTGACTTGGGTGGCGGCCCATTCCCAGGGAGGCTAAGCAGCTTGGAAACCAGTGCATTCACTCCAGAAAACACGGAGGGGTCTGCACAGCTTGCGGGGTCTTTCGTTGCATCTCTCAGCATCCCCACAACCTGCTGCCACATAACGACCACATTGGACCCCATGACGGCAGGGAGGGAAGGCACCGCCTCAAAAAGCAAGAAAGTTGTGGTGAAACTACATAGCATGGCTTGATGCGAGGAGATCTGCATATCCACGACAGTTTGTCAACGGAAGTTGACGTCAGAACCTCGGCATCCGGTCAAAGTCAACGGGCAACGACTGTGCGAATGGGCAGCCAAGCACGCATGGACCTTGGTACAAAGTACTCGATATGACTTTGATCGTTCAGCATAGCGGTACGGTCCGTCAGTGCTCAGTGAGCGTTGCTGCATGGAGGGAGTTGCTGACATGCAGCAAAGCTTCTTTCACTGGCCTTATTGTGCTGTGTGCCCCACATGAGATGTGACACCACCCAACCATGAAGACACGGTGGCCAGCAGCTCCTCCAGCCCGCAGGGCAAAAATGTGGCAGCTGCTGCTCCCTCCTGCCGCAGGTGTGCCACCCGGGAAAACACACACGAGCGGCACTGTGCGCTGCCAGCACCCCTCCCTGCTGCACCTCCTGCTGTTGCTGCTGCTGCTGCTGCTGCTGCTGCTGCTGCTGCTGCATTGCTGCATCGGATGCCAGCAGCCCTGCTGGCAGCAGCAGCTGAGGTGTCTCCTGGCGCAACTGCTCTGCTCACGACAGGCAGCAGCGCCCAAAGATAACCAGGCTGGGTACTACCCACCGGGTGCTCCACTGGCTGCTGCTGCTGCTACTGCTGCTGCTGGTGCTCCTGGTGCTGCTCCTGCTCCACTGCAGCTGCTGGTGTGGTCCAAGCCTGTTGCTGTGCTGCTGCTGCTGGTCCTGCTGCTGCTGCTGGTCGCAGGCTGCCTTCAACAGCTCGACTGCCGCCTGTCCAACTTGCCAGTAGCCCCCATTTGCCTGCTGCTGCCCCCAGCACAGCTCTTGCCCCCCCACTTCCCTGCAACGGCAGAGCTTCTGGACAGTACTGAGCCTCAGTATGGCACACAGTACAGCTGCCGCTGCTTTTGCACCCGGTGATGTGACATCACTGGGACCCCCTAGAGACTAGGTGCAGGGCAAGAAGGGACCCAGTGAGTACACGAGTCACCATCCTCAGCCACGACACTTTCCAAGCAGGTGCTCATCAATCAGGGGGTCTGTGCAGTATGTTGCCGTGCTGGGCTGCTGAGGTCACCGCACGCAGTCCGGCCCACTATGCCAAAGTGTGGTATGATTGGCCATGGTCAAGGGCTTGGCCGGGGTGTGGTCGGCCCTTGGCCGCAAGGTGAACAGGCCCTAACCATGCCAAGACAACTCTTGGCCACCCGTGCGGCCAAAGGCTGATCGATGCGGCCTTGGCACGCGATCACACAAGTTCCGGCCGTTCCCGCCAAGCCTGACCGCTCCCAGCGACCAACCCTGTTGTTTCATACATGAAGCATTCTGTCGTTACAGCTTTGTACCGTGGCATCTGGCCAACTTTTATGCCTGCTGGTCATTGTATAGGTTGCATAGTTACACGCTGTCCAGAACACAAGGCAAATTGCCTCCAGGGAGAGGCACAGATACTGGACGACACATCCACAGCCTGTGCAGCTGCGGTTTTGGGTGGTTGCACTGAACTTATGCATGCCAAGGAACACCAAAACTGCAGGGAGCGCCAGCTGGAACCCCACGTGCATCCGCAGTTTGGCACAACTGTAGGTAGGAAAACCAAGCCCTAGCTGCATGGAGCGGCACTTTACTGGACAAACTCAGCTTGTGCAGCTGTGGTTTTAGGTGATTGCACTGCAATAATGCATGCCGAGAAACACAAACACTGCAAGGAGCGCCAGCTGAAAACCCCAAGCGCAGCCCCAGTTTGGCACAACTGTCATTCCCAAGCCCTTGCTGCAGGGAGCGGCACTTGTGGCGACAGCACCGGCTGCACCGGCTGCTCCCGCGCGGGCAGGTGCTCGCGCAGGTGCTGCTCCAGCACTGCTGCTGAGGGTGACGCGAGGCTGTGCAGCAGCTGGCCTCCCCTGAAGAAAAAAAATGCGGGGGTTGCTCGCCCCAGCAGGGCATGTATGAACAGCGCCCACTCACACAAGTGAAACGTTCACGTGAAGAGATATGCAGCAACCCCACTAGTGCAAAGTATGCCAAAAAATGCACAACACCAGGCCACCTCCCTCCACAAAATGACGGCCAACGACAGCACTAAAGGCCGCCTGTAGTTGTAGTGGTGGTGTTGAACATCACCAATACAACACAAGACACTGCTGCTGGTGAAGAGAAAAGGCGAAGCCGACGGTGCTGTGTTGGAACACCCAATTGCAACACAACACAAGCATGCGTGTGCTACTCAACAAGTGATGAATATGCGATGTCGCATGCGACCCCTGTCGGACGCCTTACATACCAGGCAGCGTCACATAGCCCACAAGCAGTTTGGGCTGTCCACACCATGGTTTGAAAGTCAACATAGCAGTCTCTCAGCGCATTCACTCTCTCACACACAAGATCACACAAGCGCCCAGCATAGTCCGTGCCTACACACCAGAATCGTGGCTGTCACAGTGCGGCGCACAGCTCATGCTGTACAGGGTACGACTGACTGGATTGTTCCCCTTTAGTAGGTAATAAACGCCAGGGCAGCGGCAACAGCAACGGGCACAGCAAACAACGCAGCAGCAACGATGCCGTCTGCGCCTGACCGGGCAGGCACGGGTGTAGGCGTGGCCATAGGTGTAGCCGCGGCCACGGGTGTTGCGGGGCCCTGGGCAGCCACCACCTCCACCTCCTCAGTGTTGTTGTCTCCACACGTCAGGGCGGCAACATTGAGGTCGCACGCGTTGAGGGCAGTCAAGGTTTCTGTTGAGAGCGCGGTCAGCAGGGTTGGGACCAGGGTGCCTGTGTGTGCATGGGACGGCAGTGCAGCAGCAGAATATGTGGGAAAGTCAAAAGGTGGGGGACGCAATTGGTCACCGCTGAGCGGCACCGAGGTCTGCAGTCCTGCCCACTTGCCGACGGTCGGGACTGACATCCCTGCACTCCTATCTTGGACAGCACTGCCGCCAGCAATGGCATCAGCGTACTGTCCAAGATGAAAGTGAGGATTTTCAGCCCCGACAAGTAGGCAGGCCTGTCCCATGCGGCATGCACCTCGGTGCTGCGAAGCTGGGGATGGCCCGGTGCCGGGCAGTTTCAAGCTGTTGGTTTGAGAGGATAACTTGCAGGGAAAACCTCACCTGTGCACTCCTCCAACATGACGTCAAGGTCCATGTTCCTCAGCCCGATGGGGCTGGAAGCCAGGAGACGGAAGGTGGGGGAGCCAGCGACCAGGGCTGTGGTGATAGAGCACAGGCAGGCGGAGCAGAAGCCCTCGGAGGTGGAGTCTGCGTGGAAGAGGAGGACGGCAGGCAGCACAAAAGAGGGGCACAGTGTCCTGACCCTGAGGGTGTGACGCATACAACAGTGGTAGGCTGTTGACAGCCGACCGAGGGCAGAAAAGCAAGGCGGCAACACCAACACCATCGGCAGCAGCAGACAGCAGCCTACCCTCACCTGCGCAAGCTGTGGCAGCATTAGCAAGGTCCACGCCAGCAAGGTCCTCTTTTGTCAGAAGGTCTGAACATGGTATATCCCAAAGGCTAGCTGTGTTGGTGCTGTTGGCAGCAGGCAGCTCGTCAACGCCAACGGCTTCTGGGTCTGTAATGGTGCTGTTGGTCTGGGCAGATGCCAGGCACACCAGGCCGAACAGGAACAGCAGGGCGAAGGTGTAACGAGCCATGGCGACCTGCGGCAGGCAGCAGGCAAGGCAAGCAGACTTAGCAGCAGCAGCAACCAGGAGGAGACAGACCCGAGGCAGACGGTCGGGGCTGCCTCTACGTACTTCTGGTACGCAACATGTGCGTTTCATATGCGTAAGAAAGGCATACACGCGTGCGAAGACAGCTCCGACGTACCTTTTTATAGCCACGTGGCGAGGGACGTGGAGGGAGCAGGAGGCTGCAGGATGTCAGGAAGTGTATGTATTGGTGAAAAACCTGTGTGCTGAGAGGTGGCGAGAAGTGTTGAGGGCAGGTAGGGAGCGCGGCTTTCTTTCTGCCCCGCACATGCAAAACCCGCGGCAAAACCTGTGGCTCCCAAAACAAGCACGCAGCAAGCCGTAAACATGCCTTGTTATGACTTATAAGACAGTTTATCTTCTAATAGAAGGTGCTGCAAGACGTTGAAGGGCAGCAACGAGCTGCCACCGCAGTGTCCGCCGTGCCAGCTGGCAGCTGTCTGCCAGCTGTCTGCCGGGTTAGTGCAAGCCGGGGCCAGTAAAAACAAAATATACTCTCAAAACCTGTATTATCCAGTGAAGACGCAAAGGATGGACGCAGCGATTTTGATGTTGGGTCACGAGTTGCGCCCACGTGTCGGAACTGGAAACTGCGCCTTCCTTTAGGCTGAACGTAAGCTGTAGCAAGTTGGCGTGGTTGATCACAGTGCCAAGGAATCGCAATTGCGAGCCAACAACAATGATCAATGACCTTCACCAAGGACAGTACATAACAGTGAGCTGCAATAATCGATAATTTCCACACTCCACAATTGCTGGCTGATGTCAGCAAATAGTGTACAGGTGCAACAGGGGCAATGCTGCACTACACTGTCACCAAGCTCAAGTGCTGCATCGACCCATAGAGCGCAAGGGGGGGGGGAGGGTGAGGGGGGTCTGCCCCCTCCACAAAAGAGGCAGTGCCACGGCCAGTAGCAGCGGAACCAAAGCAACGCCAGAGGGAGGGGGCCCCCAAGTCCATTCTGGCTTGTTGCACACCATCCATGCAGCACACAAGGGCGGCATTCACAAACCCAACACTCTGGTCCTAGTGACTGTGTGCGGAGTGGCACTGGCCCGAAACACAGCAGCAGTGCAGGAGCAACACATG
The DNA here is from genome assembly GCA_007449985.2 of Desmodesmus armatus. Classification (NCBI taxonomy): domain Eukaryota; kingdom Viridiplantae; phylum Chlorophyta; class Chlorophyceae; order Sphaeropleales; family Scenedesmaceae; genus Desmodesmus; species Desmodesmus armatus. The sequence continues at coordinate 97,320 of VIIQ02000215.1, forward strand.
TACAGACGACCACCCACCACAGCACTGCAACCCCATCCAGCGGAACCACCATCAAACACACCACAACAGGGAAACCAAACACAAGAAGGGGGAACGCCCCTGCCTTGCCAGCCTTCCAGCAGACAACCACACACTGCCCATACACAGCAAAACCGCAACCTTGCAAGTGCCACCAATTGGTGTCATGGGTGCAGAGGGGTCTGTTGCTTACAGGTCCAGACCTGGCCAGTATCCAGGAAACAAGGGGCCAGCAGGAAGCGACATATACGGTTGCATGTTGGCACTGCTCTCCTGCATGCACATCTGTTTCAAAACTTCTCCAGCAGAGGCACAAGCTGCAAAGCAACAAACTGCTGCTTCTGTGCATGCCACACACGCACACACGCACACCAACCCAAGTCAGATTGCACAATCCCTCCCTACATCCTCTCTACAACTCCTCAAGGACAACGCTGAACAGCTGAAAGATAGCGGCCTTGTCAGCCCCCTTTGGCTGCCACGCCAGCCCCAGCTGCGCCCCATCTGTCAACGCATTTGGCGGGTTGTCCTTTTTGAACTGCAACAGCTCCGCTTGCTCCCACACATCACAACTGACCAGCACCTCTGCAGGGTACCTGTGTGTAAAAGGGGAACAGCAGCAACAACAGCAACGGCAGCCGCAGCAGCAGCAGCAACAGCAGCAGTGAGAAGAGCAGCAACTGCAGGCAGCACACTGCTTTCACCCCAAGTCTGCCTCTGTAGTGCCTCAACAGGTTGCCTGTGCCTGTCCTGCAATTGCAGTCTTCACACCGACAATCACACTTGAACACCCTGGGAAAAAACACCCCTGAAAGCCCGACAGGAGAGCACACCCAAAACCCCGCTAATGTTACCCCAAGACACTACACCCAGACCCCTCACCTCCACCACCCAGCCGGTTGGGGCACATGTTGCCTTTTATAAGTGCCGACAAAGTTGTCATGTGCTTTGGTGCCCAGCAGCAGTGCTGCTCCACCCAACCCAACCCTAACAACACTCCCAATCGCCCCCAACCAACTCCACAGCGCACCTCTTTTCCACCCCTAACCGTCGCAACTCCCGATCCAAAGGCAGAGAGAGAGGCCGGACCATTGTAACACATCAGCCCTGTGGTGGTACCACACACAACAGACACGCAACAGCAGCAGAGAGAGTCAGCAAGGCAGGCAGGCAGGCAGGCAGACAGACAACTACACAGCGCAGCATGGGGAGGGAGTGTGGCCAGAGCACAAAAAATCATAATCCGTGGATCCAACAAGCAACACTCTGACAAATTCTTGCTGCCAGCACTCGGGTTCCAACAGTACTGCCGCGCAAAACCCCAACACGGCTGGCCCCTAGAACCACCCCAGAACACCCCTTGCCCTCAAAGCCCAAGCAGCGCTTAGTTGAGCATCAGACCGCAGGGGTGAACAAAGTCGTGAAGATCGCCCGTCACAGCCGTCCCCAGCAGCATTTGCTGCCCCGTCTCAGGACACGCCCCCATCTGCAGCTGCAGCAGCTGCTGGTTGCCCACGTCCAGGAACATAGGGCCCACGAAAAAGCCCTGCAGCGGGTCCCTACTGCTGCTGCTGCTGCTGCCGATGCAGCTGCTGCTGCCGATGCTGCTGCTGCTGCTGCTGCCGATGCTGCTGGTCAGCTGGCGGCAGCCCAGAAAGCGCATTGCTGAGAACTCATCGGACTCTGCTGGTGGTGTGGTGCCATCGGCAACAACAGCCTCCGCTTGGGCTGCTGCCTCCGCCAGAAACTCGGCAAAGCGCCGCCTTTCGAGTTCAGTGCCCCTGCCGCCGCCTGTGCTGCTGCTGCTGCTGCTGCCGCTGCTGCTGTTGTTGAGGGCGTTGTGCTGCGTGAACACCGCAGCAAACTGCGCCGCTGCGTCCTGCAACTTGGGGATATCTGGAAACCCGACCCGGTCTCTGATAACGAAGCTGTCTCTGCTGAGCACCTGGATGGCAGCAGGGGTGCGGTGCCAGCACGCCGCGGAGTCCCACTCGGGTCCCAACAGTGGGGCCCTCTCTGGGTCGTGCTTCGGCAACGGCTCCCGCTGTGCCAGCTCCCTGAGGTTGGCCTCCTCTGCCTCCATTTCAGCTTCATAGTCATAATCAGAATCATTTTCTTCTTCTGTTAGTTCATCCTCCCACCCCTGCCACTCCTCCCACCATCTGCTCTCCTCCGTCACTATTGCCCTCGTAGTGGACCCATCTACCACTTGGAAAGGCATCCTCATTGCAGCTGCCTCTTCATGCACCCGACGACGGGCGTATCCCGCACCCGCGTCCGCTGCTGCTGCTGCTGCTGCTGCTGCTGCTGCTGCTGTCACTGCTGCTGCGGCTGGGACAGCAGCGCTCTGCGGGCGCGGCTCGCCCCTGCCATGTGCTGCTGCTGCTGCTGCCTCTGACGCCGCCCTTGTGAGGGTGTCTTGCAGCCGGGCAATCACTTCGTCCTTGTTGAAATCATCGATATCCCATGCCCCCTCTTTGTGCGACAGCAGCACTGCCCGGCTTTCAAACAGCCGCTGCTGCTGCTGCTGCTGCTGCTGCTGCTGCTGCTGCTGCTGGTATCTGCTGCACTGCTGCTGCTGCTGCTGCTGCTGTTGGTGTTGACGCTGGCAGCAGGTAACCCTGCCGTGCAGGGTGAAGGTGCCTGATCAGGTGTGGCCAGGAATACCTCAAATATGGGTATCCTCATCATCACCAGACCGTCCTGCTCCTTCTGCTGCTGCTGCTGCTGCTGCTGCTGCTGCTGGCCACCCTGCAGGCTGCTGACCACACGTGCGGTCGCGGCCGCAGCAGCAGCAACTGGGTCTGTCTCTGCGCCTTGTGCTGCCTCTGCTGACAGGCCCTTTATCACCTCAAGGTCTTTGCCTGAGTATAACTTGGCTGTCCACCGGCCATACCTGAGCAAGGGGATGGGGAAGAGCAGCAGCAGCAGTAGCAGCAGCAGCGGCGGCAGCGGCAGCAGCACGAAATTGGGTGCATGAGCAACTGCTGCTGCAAGGTGTCGGGTTCAGCCCTTGCCACAACAGTTCAGAGGGTTTGCCTCCAATCACAGTCAACGGCTGGCAAACTGCACACTGCTGGGCATAACAAGCAACCTGCTGGTCCCCTGTCCCCTCTCTTAGCCCACCACCCTTCTCTCTTTTAGACCCTCTCCTGCCCTGTCCCTGCTGAAACCCCCCCAAGGCGCTCTGGTGCCACTGCCTGCCACTCCCTTGCCCCTCCCTCTCCCTGCTCGAGACCCCAACTCACTCTGGTGCCACCCGCAGCAGCTCTCCAAACTCTGTCAACCACCAGCCTTCAAGCCAAGCCAAGCCCTCTTCCTGTAGCCTCGCCAACTGGGTGCACTCCTCTGCTGCAAGTGCTGACTGCATCTGAGCCTTGACTGCTGCCACAGGGTCTTTGCTGATGAGGCCGAGCACCTCTGATTTGGTGTCGGCAGCTGCTGCTTCATCCTCTGCTGCTACTGCTGCCTCAAAATCGCTACACAAGGCGTCCAGGTGGTACCCGTTGGCATCCTGCGCTGCAAAAAAGGGTTTCCACTCCTGCCAGTCGTACAACAGCTGTGCCTGCGCCTTCAACACATCCAGTGCCTGCGCCACCACCTGCAGCTGCTGCTGCTGCTGCTGCTGCTGCTGGGTTGGGGACTGCGCAGCTGCTGCATCGTCATCGCTCGAGGCACGCACCACCTGGTGTCGCAGTGCAATCACAGAGAGGAGGACAGCAGAGGACTCAGTTTGCCGTGCTGGCCAAGCCTGCATACCACTGCATACAGCTCAGACAACCACTGGTCCGTATCTGGCTCCTCACCAGGTGACTCTGCCGCGCACTTCTTCTACTGCTGCTACTGCTGATGTGTGGCCTGGTGCTGATGCAGCGCCTGCATGTGCCCGCCCTCGCGACAGGTGCAGTCAAAGGCCTGGTAAGAAGGCGCATGCCTGCAGCTGGGGGTGATTGGAGGCGCTGGTGCTCTTGTCGATTGTGTGTGGGAGATCTGCTGCTGCTGTCGCTGCAGTTCTTTGAGCACGAACCAAGGCCTTTGCACGGATGATGCATCTGTTACAGCATCAGATAATTATGTTGAAACGTGTGCGAGTTTTTGGTATGCTCTCTCTGCCATGCACACACATGAACATGAACCCTGTCCCACGCATGCGTCCTGCTGCTGCTGCCAGCCTCACAGGCCCAGCTTGCCTCATCTGGTATCATGGGTGCAGAGCAGTCCTTTGATGTTGCGTCCGCACACCTGTCGTTGCTGCACAAGCTTCTTCAGAGTTGCTTTGGGTGGCGCCAAGAGGTGGACCATCTTGGCAACCAGGGCCTGTACTCTCGTACACGGGAAGGGGTCCACACAGCTGGCAAGATCCTTGGTCCCATCCTGCAGCAGCTTGACAGCCTTCCCGCAAAGCGACTGTGTGACTCATGTGCCCACAGGTGCTGAAACGTCGTAAGATGGGGCAACGACCCGACTAAAATTTTCCTTCCCAGCAGTGTTTGTGTGTGCCGTTGCTTGCAACCTACTTACTAGAGGGACTGTGCTGACTGATGCTGACTGACCCCCCATCATGCATGCCCTTGAAAGTAGTGACTGCGGGCATAGTAATATAACTGCTCGATCATCTCTTTGATGTTCAGCGGTGTATGTACGTTGCCTGGCAATGCCAATCGAGGGAGACGTCGTTCAAGCTTGAGATCAATTACAAAAAGCACGGTCAGCGGACGCTCAAGTGCAGATATCTACCTACAGCTGCTTACCACGTTGATCCAGCTGTCAACTGTCAGCCACGCCGTGTGGCTCACCCTTTGGTTAGGCAGTGCTGGCTGATGCATACATGATCTAGCTGCCACAGTGGTGTCAGCCACTCAAATGGACAGCTCCAGCTTCCAGTCGCTGTGCAGCCTGCTGAAGGAGAAGCAGGATAAACCTGGTGAAATACGGCGGGCATGTGCAGCTGTGGAGGACTGCCTGATCACAAACAAGTGAGCAGGGTGGGGGGCAGGGTGGTGGCCAGTGCCCGGTGGCCACAGCAGCTGCAGGACACAGCTGCGTGTGGGGCCTGAAAGACAGGGAAACGTGGTGAGGAGGATACCAGTAGATGACAAGTCCAGCGCAGTGGCTCCTACAAAGCGCTGCCTGGCTGCTGCATGGCTGTTCAACACTCAACAGTGCTGAGTGCATGGCCCCAACACCAGCTTGAGATCAGAACCGACGTTAGGCATGCAGCTGTCGTGGCCAGGCACACACATGGCCTCTCTATGCACATGTGTGGGCAGCCCCAGGCCTCACACACCAGCATCACGCATCAGCATAGCAGCCTTGACACCACCAGGGCTTCAGCTGCAGGGTCATAAAAGACATGCGCCTGAGCTGCATGCATACTGTTAGCAGCAATATTTGGCCAGCAAGGCAACAGAGGGCTGTAGCATGCTGCGCAGCATGCTACAGCGCAAAGACGGCCATGTCGCATTGTAGGCTGCACCAAGCACTTCCAGGCACACAGCAGGTGCTTCGCCCAGCCAGCCAGGGAGCAGTTTGTGCTTGCTCATGTTTGACGGAGACACATAGTACAGCAGCAGCACCAAGAGTACCAAATGGTCTGGTCAGCTGTGATGGGAGCAATTCCGCAGCACGACTGCTTTCTATCGCCCACTCCCACAGCACCTGCCTTAGGCATGTCTCCTGCTGCACCAACAGCAACAGCCTCGCTGAGGACGGCCCTGTGTACTTGCTGCTGCTGTTGCTGCTGTTGCTGCTGTTGCTGCTGCAGGGACAACCTGCGCGGCTTCTTTGAGTACTGCTTCCCGCTGCTGCTCAAGAAGATCTTTGGATACGACGACAACGAGCTTGGATGGCTGCTCACAGCAGGACGGGTGCGCGCGGCTGGCAGCAGCAGCGGCAGCCGCAGCAAATAGTAGTGGAGGGGCACTGGGGTGTGGCACCGTCAGTGACGTGGCGTTTTTGAGCATGGTGGCCCCATCGGCTGACGGCTGTTTTGGCGTGGCCAGCAGCTGTTCTTGAGTTTCACACATATCTGCAGGTCAGTTTAAAGTTGTGTTGCTGCTGTGCTGTGGTGCTGCTGCGTGCTGCTGTCTCTGCAGGACCCTCAGCGGGGCGTCGACCGTGCTGAAGACTTCAAGGCTGTCATACAGCTGCTGGCACCAGATGGTGAGGGGGTGGTGGTGGGGTTGAGGGGTGGGCCTGGTCCTGCCGGGGCCCCCGAGTCGGAGGGTTCAGGGGCCTTTGCCCAAGCATGGGGTGTGCCGATGGTTGGCAGGAAGAGAGGAGCCCTTCCTTTGGCAGCCAAAGTGGGGGACCACCAGGGCAGTCGCAGCACCCAGCACGTCTGTTAGCAGTAATGCAACACAAGCACACGGGCAATACATCTTCTAAGGCTGTTGGTGCAGCATCGGGAGGAACCGCCGCTGCTGTTGCCACTGCAAACTTGTCAGCCCCACCCATGTGTCTCAGTGCCTTTCTCGCTGCTCAACATGTTTCCTGTCATCCATTCCTTATCTTCCTTATCTGCTGCAGGTGTGCTGTTCACCTCAATGCATGCGGCTGATGCCGACCAGATCATCCAGTTTCTCTTCCCGCCAGAACGGTTGCCGGGGCACACACAGGTGAACAGCAGCAGCAGCAGCAGCAGCAGGGACATGCCGTTGCGTGACATACTGATTATTGGCTTCACCAGTGCTGTTACTGCCGCTGCCGGCCTTGCAAGACTTGCAAGCTGTGAGGGATGTATGGGTTGCAGGGCAGGGCTGTACTGGCTTGCTGATGTTGCCACTCCTTGAGGTTTCATCAGAAGTTGCAGCGTGCAATGCAAGCATACTGGGGCTGTAGCACCGCAGGTCTAGAAGGCTCACCTTGTTTCTCACTTTTCCTGCCGGTGCTGGTGGTGTTGCGCTTGCACAATGTTTTGCACAGGAGCTGCTGCGTTGTCCTGCTGGACGGCTTGAGCTTGGCAGCTGGCCGCAGTACAAGGGGCGGCTGAGGCTCGACACCGTGGGACGTTGCCAGGTAGGACAGGCATGGGAGTGGTTGTGGATTCTGGTGGGGAGCATGGTTTGACAAGGGAGGGGGGGTGATCATATGGGAGAAGGGATGGGGAGTGGAGGGGGCGGGGATTGAGGAGGCGGGGATTGAGGAGGCCGCAGAACACGGGGCGACTGAGGCTCGCTGCCGTGGGGCGTTGCCAGGTGGGGCGGGAGGTGGCAAGGACGAGGGTGTGGAGCACGTGAGAGGGTTGGGGGAGGGGGGTGGTGGGCTGTGGGGGTTTGAGGAGTGCAGGACCGCAAGCTGTTCTGGCAAGGCGTGGCTGTGTGCAGCTTGTGGGCGTGCAAAGCCCCCTGCTACACAATGGATTGCCTCACAATAGGGCTGTATTTGTAGTAAAGCGTGAAGAGCTTGAGCACCTGGCTGGATGTTGCGATCTAAGGGCTACACCAGTCTTGGAATCGGAGTAACTCGCGGATGGTATGCTTGTGACCTGCATGGCCTTGCAACACTGGATGGGCAGCAATTGGGCTCAGCGCCCGTAGGAGGGGGTGGGTGGGGTCCAGCATTTGGGTCCGTGTGTCACTCACTAAGCTCGACCTGCCTGCTGAATGCAGTCTGGAGGGCAGGGCTGGTATTAGCTTGATGCTGCTGCTGTGCTGGTGCATGTTGGTCGCGCATCTGATGCATCAAGTGGGCATCCAACATGCGTCAACGCAGCATCATCATCCAGCAGGCACCCTGCCCTCAATTGCGTGTGATGCTGGCCTGCCTTGCCAGCGTCCTGCCTGCCTGCTTTCCTGGCTGGGGTACTGTACAAATTCATGAGGGCGTCAGCAGATCTTGATGCACTTTGAGAAGTGGGCGGCATGTGCAAGCCATATATCCGACGCTGAGCCATGCTGTGCATATGTGCCTGCTTCCCCTGCCCCTGCAGGTCCACCTCAACATGTTCCAGTACTTTATGTTCTGGGCGGCCTTCTACGTGCTGCGCACCTCGTCACGCAAGCAGAATGATGCAGGGTAAGGGATGCGGCAGGGCGAGACGGGTTGGCAGCTAGTTAACGCTTCGTTGTGCCAAGTGGTTCGTGGCATGGCTTGCCATGGCGTGATGTTGAGCATGTTGTTGACCCGCTAGCAGTTTGGGTTCCTCCCTGCACATACCCTACTTATCGTCAGTCCGTGACATCTAGCCCTCCTTCCACCGCTCCACCATGCCTGGCACCCGTTAGGTGTGTGCTCTTGCTCACGTGGCACCAGCGCGAGCCTCCTGCACCTTGTGATGCCCAAACTCTGACCCCCTCTGACACCCGCCACCATCCCCTCCATCAAATTCTTCCCTACTTTTCGCAGCAAGCCTGCCCAGGCGAAGCGCCCCGGAGTGCAGTACCTCCAGCGCTTTCGTGGCAGCAGCAGCAGCGGCAGCAGCAGCTCCACCAACGAGGCCATGCTCAGCTCCCGCCACCCCTACTACCGCCTGCTGAGGCTGTACTTGGAGGCATACCTGCCGCGACCCGGGGGGCTGGCGGGAGCAGGGGCTGTGCAGGGGGCGGGGGCAGGGGGCCGCAGTGGGGGTGGGGCGGGAGCTGGCGGTTCAGGGGGTGGAGGGCTGCTGAGTCGTGGAGGTGGCAATGTGGGGTGCTCAGCGGGTTGACTGTCAACACGGCCTACGCAGGTGAGACCTGCTGGGGGTGGGTGGGAAGGATGAGGGGTGGTGGTGGTGATGCGCGGGGGGGGGGGGGGGGTGGGAGGGGACAAGTGCTTTGCTGCCGGCATGGACTCTAGGCCTGCATGTTGCTTGTCTCCCATCCATTTTCTGCAACTTGAAGGCTCATCTGGTTTGAACAGGGTACGCAGGGTGTGTAGGCCTGGTCTTTACCATCGGTAACGGCGACAGTGACAGTAACATTGCTTTTGTGGGTGTCTGCTATGCAGCTGTCATGGCAGTTGGCCCTGGTGACGTGCTGCTGTCAACGCTGCTGGAGCACTGGGCCACTGACAATGGGGAGCCCATGCCCCCAGACCTGCCACCACCCACACCAGCAGCACAAGCAGCGGCAGCCGCAGCAGCAGCACAAGCAGCAGCAGGCAACAGCCCCACAGGCCTGATGTCTGCTGGCCAAGTCAGCAGCAGCGGAGCAGCTGTGGGGGGTGGGGGGTGGGGGGGAGGGGGCTTGATGGGTGGTGGTGTGGGGGCAGCGGATGCTGTGCTGGGGAATGCAGGAATGTCAGGTCCAGCTGAGTGGGGGTAGTGGGGGGCAGCCCAGGAGCAGTTGGGGGCCAGATGGGGGGTGTCGCCGCTATGCAGACATCAGCAGCGTACTTTGGACAGTCCGGAGGACCAGCAGCAGCAGTGGGGGGTGTGGGGGGCTACGGGGGAATCGTGGGGTGGGGAGGGGCCGCTGGGGGCTATGGCAGTGGTGGTGCTGCTGGTGCTGCTGGCGGAGGTGTTCTGCAGATGTACAGCTTCCAACCGCCTCCAGATGAGCTCCTGATGGTGAGTCAGCGAGCCGGCTGAAGGGAGCGACTCTGCGCAATGGCCTGAATGCTGCTTACAACAGTGGTTCTGCAGGGTTTGCGTTGATGAGTGAGGTGTGAGGGTGTTGTCATGTCAAGGTCAGTAGCATGGGCTCACAACACTCACTGCACAGCCCACAGGCCTCCTGTCATAGTCCACGTGACCCTCGTTGCCTCTTGCCCTCTCCCTGCCCCCAAACCCCCCTTCCCCAGGCGTTGACAGTGCTGGTGAAGTATGTGTTTGTTGTGGAGCCCACTCGCCAAGACACAGAGGCAGCACCGCACAGGCCGGCACCCGCTGGCTGCCGCTGTCCCCTGTGGCCACCCTCCCCCTGCCCTCAGGTACGTTGTTACATGTTGGCCTGAAGGTGGACGAAGAGTCCAAAAGCGGCGCCTTTTTGGCTCCCTTGTGGGTTGCACGGCTTCGCCGTGCCCAATTTCTGTAACTGTAACTGTTTTTATGTAACTTGACTTTTTGAAAACAGCACATGTGTTGTGAATAGTCTCTGAGAGGCTGTGGTCAACAAGAGCCGTCATTTTCTCTCCTACCAACTGTGACCACCCTCCCCTTTCCTCAGGTCGTTTGAGCAGCACCCCTGCGGCCCTGCAAGGCCACCCCTGCTGAGCAGCCCCTCCTTCAGCCCTGAGGTGCAGGCGGTCAGCAGGAAGGTCTACAGGCTGCTCAGGAGGGCGCTCACACTGTGGAACCCCAGCGTGTATGGGCTCAACCTGAGACAGGTATTATGCCTGGATGTTCCTGTGTTGGGGTTGGGGTTGGGGGTACCTTGGGTGGTGGGTTGGGAGCACTCACACTATGGAACCCCAGCCTGTACGACACCCCCGGCCTCAACCTGAGACAGGTGTGCTGCTTCAATCGGAGGTGTTGGGGGTGTATTGGGGTGGTTGGTTGGGATCACTCACGATGTGGAATTTCACCGTGTATGGGCTCAACTGAGACAGGTACGGGGTGCTGGGAGGTTGTTGGGGTTGGGGTACGTTGGGTGGTGGGCAGGGAGCACTCACAATGTGGAACCCCAGCGTGTATGGCCTCAACCTGAGACAGGTGTGATGCTTCAATCAATGGTGTTGTGGGTGTATTGAGGTGGTGGGCAGGAAGCAGTCACACCATGGAATTCCAGCGTGTACAGCATCAACCTGAGACAGGTACGGGGTGCTGGGAGGGCGGGTGTGGTGGAAGGGCTCAGGGCAGTGTACATGTGCCGGACCTAAGACGTGTACTAGGTGCTGGCACGGAAGAGGGGTGCTAGGATGTAGTGGAGTGTGGTACTGGCATTGGTACTGGTGCTGGCATGGGTGGGGCCGCCCGCCTCACAAAATGAGTGGCGGTGTGGCGGGGTGCAGGGATGGCTGTGCCATCAGCAGCTGTGGCCCATGCAGGATGAGCATCTTCACCACTTGTCCTCACCGTTCCGCAAGGTTCGCCCTGCCCCTCTCACCCTTTTGCCCATCGCCACCCCCCCCCCCCCCCCCCCCGCGCCTGGCCCCCAGATCACCCAGCTGTGGCTGGTGCTGCTGGCGCCCTGGCGCTGCAGCACATGGAGCGACACCTCCACCCTGCGCCACACACTCGACATCCTCACGGCACGGCCAGCAGACAGCAGGCGCTCAGGCAACGGCGACAACAGCAGCGGCGGCGCGGGGGGCTCTGCCGCTGGTCTGATTGGTGCGGGTGTAGGTGCTGCTGCCAGCTCCCTGGCCAAGCTGAACCGCTTTGGCAGTGAGATGGCACACAACCTGCAGCACCTGGGGCACCATGGGGCAGAGGAGGAGCAGCCACTCAGGGGGGGAGGCGGCCAGCAGGTGAGAAGGGATACTGATGGGTCGACTGACACACACCTGGTGGAATTGCCTTGACTCGCATACATTCTCATTGCAGACTGCCAGTCAGTGACTGATTGCAAACTGACTGATGAAGGGGAAAATGAGTGGCGCACAAAGTGATGCCGGGCAGCAGCACCCTGCACCAAAAGACATGCCCCTGCCTGCTATCCCTAGCTCCTGTAGCTGTGCGAGGTGTTTCGATCACCAACGTCTACCTTGTCCCTGCTGCTGCTGCTGGTTTGGTGCGGTGCTTCTGTTGGTGTGCATGCCTGCAGCCCACTGGCAGGTACACGCGTGCATGGCGTGCGCACGTGTGGGCGCACCTGCCCTTCTACACCATGCTGCTGCCTGTGTTCATGGAGCTCTGCTACAGTGCACTGGGCCTGGGGCCCAAGCCAGCATCAGCAGCAGCAGGCCACAGCCTCAAGGTGAGGGGGACTCACTCAGCAGCCTAGGTTGACTGTCAACAGTGACACTGCACTTGACCTAAGCGGGAGAAGCGGATGACAGGAACATGTTGTGAGCAGCATCAGAGTGCTGGCTCCTTGATTACGTTGTGCATAGTTGATGCTGTAGCTGTGTGGACTCCTACTAGTACAGCGTGCACGGCCTGGTTGGCACTGCCAGATGCCTAGGCCAACAAACACGTGATCCATGTGTCGCGCCAGCTCTGATGAGACAAGCCAGTGGCTGCGCTGTGCTGTGCTGTGTGCTGTGCAGGTGCTGAAGGAGATCTTCCTGTCTGATAGGGAGCTGCTGGTTGAACTGAGGCAGGCGGAGGAGGTGTACAACCAGTAAGCATGCTGGGCAGGGGGAGGGGGGGATTCGGGTTGCCCTGTCATGGTGCGTGCATCAGCACTTGCACATGGTGTTTGACCAGCCACACAAGCGTTCCCCTGCCTCAGTATAATCCGAAGTACCATACATTGGTACTGGCAGTGTGCCAGGCATGCTGTTGGTGGGCTTCTCATCGCTGCTCCCCCCTTGCCGTGCGCCCCCGTGCGCCCTCGCTCCAGGTATCTGTCCACCAAGATGCGTCCCTCTGAGGGCGAGCTGGCTGACGTGCTGCCCTGGCTGGTGGAGCAGGCCGCAGACTGGGAGGCAGCAGCAGCAGCAGGCGCACCAACACAACCACCCATCGTGCCAGACACAAGGTGTGAGCTAGGCAGATGAGAGCATGATGGAGGGGCCAAGCTGTAAACAGAGTGGGGTGGGACGAGTGCAGGCAGCGTGGCGTGGTGTGGATGGATGCAGTGTATGCAGGATCCCCATATGGCTGTTTGCTGCAGGCGCTGAGCTGATGGCTGCAGCTGGAGTGTGCGCCAGATGTTACGCCCTACAGGCGTCAGTACTGCCGGCGTCATTTTCAAAGCTTCTGCACTTGTTGTTCCTGCGCGTGCCCCTGCTGCTGCTGCCGCTATGCCCAGGTACCGGATGTTCAGCCTAGAGCGTGGTGGTGCTGCCAGCTGCATGAGGGGCGTGCTGGACGCAGCAGACAGGGCCAACGCATCCTGCAGGTGGGCAGCGGCAACTCAAGGCTCCTGGGGAGAAAGTTGCGGGGGGCGGGAGGATGGGTGGTGGTGGTAGTGGAGCGGGTGGCTAAAGTGAAGTCCCCCACACTGCCTGGTGCGCGCTCCACCCTGCGTTTACTATGCATGGCTGCAATGTGTCATGTGTCATGCTTCTGGTTCAGGCCCACTGCTGACGCGGCGTCTGTTCGCTTGCCGATGCTGTCTGCCGCTGCCGACACTGCCCCTGCTGTCTACAGAGGCCAACTGCGGACTTTTGCTGAGGCTGTGCTGCCCATCCGTGAGCTCCCCAGTGAGGAGCTTGGAGGGGTGGCTGCCACACATGCGGTGGGCAGGGACCTGCCCAAAGCAGGTGTGTGAATGGGGACCCCCTCATGGCCCTCAGGCAGTCCATAGGCAGTCCCCGGCTTGAGCGGGTGTTGGCCCGCTCATGTAAGTCGTTCTGGCTGTCTCGTGGGGATTTATTCCGAGATACATCATCACGAGACAGCCAGAACGCCTTACATGCGCGGGCAACACCCGCTCAAGCCGGGGACTGAGATAGCCTCGACACAACGCAGGGCGTGGGACTGCAGCGCTTTGGGTTCTGTGCACCGTCGACAGTCGGCGCAGTTCTGGGGCAGTCAAGATGCACACTGCTTGCTTGCTGGGCAGCATTCGCAAGATCAACCTGGTGCATGAAGGCGCCCTGCCACATCCGTGGTGTGCGCCTTGCATGCGCCATCCAAAGCTTTCATGCCCTTGGGCTGGAAGACGCAGGCGGCGTCTGTGGCGTCTAGCAGCTTGACCTCCCTCTGAGCCTCGGCTTGCGCGAGTGGTCCTCCTGTGATAGGCACCTACTTTCATGCTTGCGCTCATTTCTCCCCTACGTCAACTGGCCTACTGCTGCCTGCCCCCCCCCCCCCCCCCCCGCCGCAGGCAACTGGCGTGACATCAAGTACCGTGGTGACCCAATGCTGCGGCCCATTGCCAGCTACGAGGTGTCCTGGCTGGTGCGCTTCCTGGTGCGGCTCAGCCAGGCCATCAACGCAACACTGGGACTCACAGCAGAGCCGCAGCCACCACCAGCAGAGCCGCCAGAGACTATCCTGCAGGTGGGTGTGTGGGTGGCTTGGTGTGTTGAGGCTGCAGCCTGGCTGCCTCGGGACTGCAGTGCATATTCAGGGTGGTGCCTTGATCAGGATGCCATGATCATCAGCTTGCTCGCATGGCTGTGTCGCTTTGTGGATGGCTGTTCAGTGGTGGTTACCGTTTCAACAGCCCTGGGGCCACAGCATGTGCCTGGCATCTTCTGCTATTCTAGTAGCAGTACCTGGGCATCACAGGGTTGGCCTGCTGCACATCGTTCCAGCTCAGCCTGCATGCATTACAAGAGCGCCAAGGGCACAGCTGCACCAAGCCGGCTCTGTCCTGTGTGTACCCTGCAGGAGCTGCTGCAGGTGGCGCGGCGTCGTGGGTGGCGTGTAAACCTGCGCTTCCTGGCCGAGGTGCAGCTGCTGTTCTGGCTGGCTGTGCTGGTGCTGGTCAGCTATGGCTTCTGGTGCCTGCTGACCAGTGAGGGGGGGCTGTTCAGCTATGAGGGATATGAGGAGGACCTGCAGCAGCAGCAGCTCATCCGCCAGCAGCAGTTGCGGCAATACCAGCAGCAGCAGCAGCAGTACCGGCAGCAGCAGTACCAGCAGCAATACCAGCAGCAGCAGCAGCAGCAGCAGCAGCAGCAGCAGCAGCAGTACCAGCACCAGCAGGAGGGATGGTAGGCAGTGTTCTGTGTGTGGGCTTGCTGCCCCTGTGCCGCCACAGCAGGCGCAGCAGATCGGGCGTCCTGCTGTTACACGGCAGCGCCGGTGTGAATGGCTTGCCTGTCATGCTTGATGGTCCTGTAGCAAGTGGCTTGTGCGCTGCTGCAGCCTCAGCTGTATACATGCTGCGCACTGGCATGTGCCAGTTTCAGCCTTCGGGGGTCAGAGTGGGCACGCCTGTCGGCTGGCCTGGCGGTGTCTGATGCATTGTGTGTGTTGGTTTCGCGTGCCCTCCGCCCGTTGTGGACCTCTTCCCTCCGTGCTGAGTGTGCATTCTTGAGCCCACGTGTAACGCTGTGGAGTTGGAGGCGTGCTGTGAGGCTGGTAGGACCAGAAAGTTGGCCAACAAACTGCAGCATCATAAGGAGACCCCCCCCCCACAGTGGCAGGATGAGGCTGCCTTGGTGAATGCAGCATCTTTCTTTGCGGTGATGACGTTGTCCAAATTGACGATACCAGCCAGCCGACTGGTGCCACTTCTGTGACTGCAAAAATGACAAGCGGTTCAGGGCTTGTTAAGCCATGCCACACAAAACCCCCTGCAATAACCTTTCGCCGTTTCGGGCTTGCGACGAGATCAGGCTGTCTGGCTATTCTGTGGCTAGGCAACGCGTGTTGTTGGCTTCTCCATCTTGGCTCGATTTCAACTGCAAAGGCTCCAGCAGGGCTTCCCAGGCCTTAAGCAGCGTACGTAGAGGGTTTTGAACAAGTAGAGCGGCCAGTAGGGCGCAGCGGCAACAGTCCAGTCTTCAGGCTTTTGCTGCAACCCGCGGGTTCTCTGCAGACCCTTGCCCATGGCTGACCTGTTTGAGGCAGCTCTCGTGGTAGGTGGCACGGAAGACGTTCAGCTGACGTCGTCGCATGCTGCCCATACATGGGCTTGGCAGAGTCCATCATCTGCACGGCTAGGCCCTGGCCTGTTGCCCGCACCAAGCCCATGGCCAGCTGCCTGCAGTCGGAGGTGGCTCATATAAGTTTCAAGGCTCGCTTTGTTGCTGCCTCAAGGCACCCTGCCAGGTTGTGGCAGGTCTTGACGGGGCACTCCCAGCAGGGTACAGTAGCAGAAGAGCAGCAGCTGTGCTGTTGCCCAGCAAGTGCCCCTGCCCTTGCTGTTGCAGAATGCTTTGACAGAGCATGTGATACCCAAGCTTCCAGACGTCACCCAGATCCCGGATTCATCATGGCCGGGCTGGGACCCTATCTTCAGGGAGCTGCAGGTGGACAGGAACAACACAGCGCAGGTGCAGGAGACCATCTCCCGCTGCCAGGCCACCCTGACCAACCTCCTGCAGGCAGCCATCATGAACGGGCAGCAGGCGTTTGCCCAACAGTTGGGGGACCCGCAGGTATGCAACCACCCCCTGCTTCTGCACCAGCACTGACCTTGTGGATGTTGGCATTTACGCAAGGACTGGGGCCACACCTGCAGGCATGGCGGTTGGATATCAATCATCACTAATCTTTTTGTTGTGGCAGCCTTTCCTGTGTACTGGCCTCCCCAGCATCAGCACACACGACGGGGCTGCTGGATTCTATCTATCCTGCAGCACATCCAATCAGCCCCGTCATTCCAATGCCTGCATGTGCTTGCCGTTTGTCATACAGGTGCTCATGCTTATGCCGGACCAGCAGCACCTGTTGCAGCCAATGAACGGTGCATTGGGTAACCCACAGCAAGCAGCAGGCACCAGCGAACCCCTGCAGTTGACGCAGCTGTTGGGCTCAGAGGCGGAGCAGCAGGTGCTGCTCACACAGCCCAAGGTGCACATCATCGCCCGCGCCAAGATGCCACGCGGCGACCGCCTGGTGAGCATGACTAGGGCACTGGCAGCCATTGAGCACATGCTTGCAGGGTAGTCGGTGCAGGAGTGGGGCCTTGTGTCCTCAACCACCACCTTGCCCCCAGCAAGTATATGGGTCCAAGCCGTGGCTCCTCAGGCTGCACGTCCTGCCAGCTGTCCCCTAGCCACTATCCAGTACATGCTTGCTGTCACCACAGCTTAGCAGCAGCTAACCACGCGTTCCCATGTGTGCGTATGTGCAGGAGGTGTGGTACCAGCTGCGCTTTGAGGACTACCCGGAGAGTGAGGCGGAGTGGTTCCCGGCTTCGCGCATCCGCAGTGACCACCCGCAGGGCGATGAGTTGATAGCAGCCTTTGACATGGGCCTGGCAGCATCAGGCCAGGGGGACGTGGCGCTGCCACCCCACGCAGCAGAGAGGGCAGCAGCACTGAGCGTGGGCATCCCCCAGGTGGGTGGGCATGAAAGCTGTGTCGGACAACACAGCAGACGATGCGGGGTACAGGACACGTTTGGCACTCTTGGTCGGGCATGCAGGTAGCAACCTTGTGCCGTGGTGCATTCGACTGCCAGCATGTGCCTGTGTCAACCTGCTTACGTTCTGGCTGGATGAATTCTTGGGTTGTCTGTGCAGGTGAATGATGCAGCGGCCATGGTGGGAGTGAAGCGCGGCAGGGAGGAGGAGGAAGATGATGCCAGCAAAAGGGCGCGGCCAGAGGATGCAGCGGCGATGGCAGCAGCACCAGCAGCAGCAGCAGAGCACATGGACCCAACAGGCATTGCGGCAGCTACAGATGCAGCGGCAGCAGCTGCCGCTGCCGCTGCGGCTGCGGGTGGCACGTCTGATGGCTTTGCTGCGCAGCTAGGTGCTGGTGGGCAGCTGTTTGCCATGACGGGGCCTGATGGCCAGCAGGTGCTGCAGGTGCTGCCGCTGCAGCTGCCGGGCCAGCTTGATGCGTCTGGGCTGGGCCAGATAGACCTGTCGCAGCTGGACCCAAGCACACTGCAGGTGCGACTGCTGAATTCTGGTGTGAAGGGATGACGTTGCCTGTACAGCCTGCCATGAATTCACATTGTTATGCCCAATGCATGTGGTTGTTATGCCCAATGCATGTGGTTGAGTCTGCCGTGTGGTGCTGGCCTGGGCACTGGGTGCCTAGGCAACATCAGGTATGAGGTGCACGTGTCTTGCTGTCAACTTTTTGACATCCGTCAGCAGGTCTCTCTCAATGCATCTGACACCTCTGGCGTCACTGCTTCGCATCATTCTTTGTTTTGGTTGCCTGTAGGCCCTGAGCCTGCAGGCTGTGAACATGGGCGACATGCAGCAGCTGGTGCTGCACATGCCCGGCCAAGACCTTGCCAGCCAGATGCAGTTTGCGGGAATGCCAGGCGCTATGACCATGGCCCAGATGGGCTTGCACATGGGCGGCGTGCCAGGGGGCCCCAGGCCCAGCCGTGACGCCGTGGTGGCCCACATCAAGGAGGCCCTCAAGCTGCTGATGCATGCAAGCGATGAGCTGCAGGTGGGCTGGAATGGGGGGCAAACAGCTGCTCCGCATTTACACGCGTCGTCTTGCTTTAGGACCACCATGCCATTGACATCACAGCATGAGGGTATGAGCCGTCCTCGGGATGCGAGGCCAATGGGAGGAATCCTATGGCGTTACGATACAAAGGGGGTGTATCGGATTCTTTCTTATTTATGAGGGTGCCTGGGCAGGCTGAGCCCTTCGTCGGAGCTGAGTACTTGGATCAGGGCAGCAGGCCAACACAGTCTGTCTTATGCTGTGGTTTGGTTGCTTTTGTCTCACAATGACAAAGTTTGCTCTCTTGCATGAGCCAGCACCAACTGGAGATTCGCTCTGCACACAAGTGTCTCTAGCATCACCAGTACTGTCCCGCATGGCGTGTCCTGTCGTGGCTCTTGTGCTGTGCAGCGCAAGCGGCGGCAGCAGAACCGGCGCACCGAGCTGAACCAGCGCCGGGCCATGGTGCTGCCTGACGGCTCAGCAGCCCCTGGGGCCATGCCCACCTACTCTGAGGGCGGCAGCCTGCCCCCTCCCGCCCCCCTGCGGCCCAACAACATGCTGGCCGCCATCCAGAACATGCCGCCACAGGAGAAGAGGGCCATGCTGGTCAGCGCCCTGAAGCGCGCCCTGCCCATCATGATGTCCACTGCACAGGTGGGCCGGCCCAGCCCAGCAGGCAGCAGCAGGAAGGTGCAGGCTGCATGAGGTTGTAAGCTCACACCCAGCCGTGACCACCCCACGGGCAGTGTGCTGAGCATGACGATGTCGGGGCAGCTGCTCTTTGCAATTGAGAGGGGCCAAGCTGCCTATACTATAGCCCGTTGCAGTCTGGAGTGCGCCAACACTGGTGCCCATGGTCCACCAAGCTGACTCTCCCTATGTGTCTCTGCTTGGTGTACGTGCCTGCTTGCGCCTGCAGAAGCACATGCGCAGCGACTCGTACGGCAACATGGGTGTGATGCGCACCAGCAGCGACGCGGGTGACGGCTTTACGTCAGACGACCAGAACCTGGCCCTGCAGATGCAGTACCAGCAGCTGCTGGGCCAGGGGGGCGCAGGCATGCAGCTCATTGCGGTGCCGCTGCAGGGAGGCATGCAGGGCCTCATGCAGGTGGGTGGTGTGTTGAAAGATGGAGTACTTGGGTACATGCAAGCTCACTAAGACTGTCCTACTAGATAGGCAAGCAACAGTGACGGACCCCTCGGTACTGAGCAGTGCGTCGGTGGCAGGGTGGAGACGCTAGACATCATCAACCTGCAGGAAAAGGTGTGTGGTTTGATGCTGGCTGCGCCTGGGGCTGGGCTGGTTGGTGTCTTTGGTCAGACATCGCCAACACACTGCTATCACAGCTGTGCTGGTCAAAGTTGGTTGCTGCATTAACACGCATGCCTTGCCGCTGATTGGTGATGTGTGATGATGTCAATGACTGCCCTGCATTCCCGCTAGCTGACCTGCACTGTCTGTTATGTGCTGCTGGCTGTTGCGGCGTTTGTACTGTGCAGGTGCCATTGACTGCGGAGCAGCTTCAGGCCATGGGTCTACCTGCGGGCTCTGCTGCGCCTATTGCCCTGGACGCCAGCATGCTTCAGAGCATGACGCTGCCCACCATGGCTGTGGACCCCAGCATGAGCCTGGCAGGCATCAGCATGCTCACGCCTGAGCAGCTGCAGAGCCTGGGCATAGACCCCAGCATGGCCGCAGCACTGGGCGGCCAGGCAGCTATGGCGATGCCAGGGCAGGAGGGGGTGCAGCTGGACGGGGACGCGGCAGCGGCTGCAGCAGCAGCTGCTGCAGCTGCGGGCATGGACCCGGCAACCGCGGCAGCAGTGGCAGCGGCGGCAGCAGCGGTGAGCAGCATGCCAGACATGCAGAACGGCGGCGGCGTCCCAGCAGCAGGCACGGCCGTGGACCCTGGCCAGGCGGCGGCTGAGGCGGCGGCAGCAGCAGAGGCAGCGGCGCAAGCAGCTGCTGCTGCTGCAGCGGCTGCAGTGGAGGCTTCGCATGGCTTGAACCTTGGTGTGGGTATGGGCGGGCAGGTTCCTGGCTCTGACGCCCTCATGGCAGCCATCAGCCTCGCACAGCTAGGCCATGAGCATGGGCAGGACGCAGCAGCTCAGCAGCAGCACCACCAGCAGCAGTTTGATGCTGCCGCGCAGGCAGCGGCGATGGGGCTGCCTGCAGTGTCAGCTGCTGAGCAGTACATGCTGCCTATGGCTGGTGTGCAGTGACGGTGTGGCTGAGTGTGGGCTTTTTGTTTGTTGACCACAACTGCTTCTGATCAAATGCCAATGCTTTCAATGCTGTTTTTGCACATTGATGCACTGTTATTGGCACTTGTCAATTGCTTCATCGGCTGCGTTTGCCGGGATCGTGGTGCAGACACGGTTCGGGCAACAAGCCACAGCGTCCTTCATGTATGTACTGATGCCTGTCTTACCTGGCTGTCAAGTTGTTAGTGAGGCTGCTGCTAGTGTGGCTCTGCTGTGTGGTGTTTTCAACACACTACGGCAGGCTGTCTCCACCTAGCATCGGTGTTTGATTGTTCTTGTGGTGCAGACTCTGTGTGCTTTCAAAGTTCAATAGCCTGCAACACGTTTGTGGCCATATAGCTGCCACAAAAGTTTGGTGCATCAAGTGTCAAGCGTGCTGGGACCCATTCCATGTCCGTTCGAATCCAGTTTGCCACACTGTCAGTGACTGCCAACTCCCCCATGAACATGAAATCCCAGGATGTGATCGTGATGTATCACAAGTGCAGACCAATGTAGCTTGGCGCATTTCCCCAAGAATCAGCGTTGCTCAGGTACCGCTGTGTTCTCCTGCCTCGTCAGATCGATCATGCTGTCTCGGTCTGCCTTGGGAGTCCTCAGCAGCGGTCACAGGCAGCTAGCTCGGCACTGTAGCTCACATAAGGTGGCATCTCGCCATTGTGTGCAGTCAGCGGGGGCCCCTCTAGCCACAGTCAGCAGTGGTGGTGCAGCAGCAGAACCTGGGATGGACAGCGGCCTGGAGCAGCTGATCCGTGCCATCCATGCCAGCCCCTACAAGGCAGTGATATACGTGACTGGAGGCTGCGCTCAGGTATGCCGGGATTGGGTTGCAGGTTCCCAAGATTGACACTGCATTGCATTGCACGGCAAGGGCTCCCCATGGCCAGTCAGGAAGCTCTCTACAGAGCAACCAGTGACAGCCTCTTATCACATGCGCCTGTTATTTTGGCAATCAGGGAAGCTGTTACTGCAGGATCATGACATTAATCACTCCTGAGTGACAGATGGCCACCTCCAGTCCCCCCCCCCCCCCCCCCCCGCTGCATACCTGCAGGGTGCATCGTGGCTGCTGACAGTCCCAGGTGCATCTGGCACTGTCCTGGAGGTGACTGTGCCCTACAGCAGGGGCAGCTTAGTGGAGCTGATGGGACAGGTGAGCACAGGCTCGGCCCCTCTGGGGGTTGGCTGCACACGAGTTGCAGCTGCATTGCATAGTCTACACAGGAAGACACCACCAAGCAAACCTGGAGACAACTGTCTTGCGCCCTTGACCAATCACAGATGCGTCGCAGTAACTGCAGCACTTCAGCATGGGGATTCTGCTACCCTAGCAAACCTTTACGTCGCGCCTCTTCATGCAAGACACATGTTGGACCCCCCACCCCTGCTGCTGCTGCTGCTGCTGGTGCTGCTCGTGCTGCTGTTACCGCTACAGGAGCATGCGCAGTATTGCAGCGCTGACACTGCACTGGCCCTAGCCAAGGCAGCCTTCCAGCGTGCTGCAGCCCTCAGCAGCTTTGGCACCCCCATCATAGGCCTGGCAGCCACAGCAGCACTGGCCTCTGAGCCACCCAAGAGGGGCGACCACAGGGTGTACATTGCCGCACACACATGCGATGGAACTTACCTGCAGGTCAGAGTGTGGAAGGGGGGGGGGGGGGGAAGGGGGGACATGTCACTGGGATGTCGTGATACCAATATATATAGTGTTGTGGATTCTGGCCTCCAACACAGCTTGGGTGGTGAGGCCCCCTAGCACGTACAGTAGTTGCTGCGGGCGCCAGAGGCTTGCTAGCAGAGATTACAATGGGATGGCGTTTTGGTCTGGTGCAAGGCAGGTGTTAACATGGCAACATGTGCTGGTTGGCAGGTGACAGAGCATAAGCATTTATATGGGTTTCATGGCTTCACGTAAGAACTGGAGGAACCTGGGCCACAACAAGCATATCAACTTTCTGTCCGCCCGTTGGTCGATCTGTAGGACACGAAGTGGAGTTAACAGTGAGCAGAATCATGTGTGCTTGCGTGCAGGGTATGAAGCTGGCCAAGGGCCAACGCAGCAGGCAGCAGGAGGAGGAGGTGGTCAGCAGGTTGCTGGTGCAGGTGGGTGGGTTTGGGTGAACCAGGGGTGACGTGTGCATATGCGTGTGGCTGTGAGTGTTTCTGTGCACATGCCTGTTCATGTGCTTGCACATGTAGCTGTGTAGGGTGGGTGCACGTGGGGTGGTGCGGTTGGGTGTGGGGGTGGCTAGAGGGAATCAGGTCAGTGCTGGGTGGGTGGGTTGTTTCTGCTGCTGCCGCAGGAGTATGTGGCATGCTGTGGCGTGATTGCACATGAAGGTGAAGCAGAATGTGGTTTGGCTACAGACATCCCCCCCCCCCCCCCCCCCCCGCCCGCACCATTCTTGTCGGAAATCACCCCCCCCCACTCACCCTGTCTCACACATCAAGTTAGTCACCTCGTGTCATCCCTCGTTACATCAGTCCGCCCCTCCCACCATGTACCTCATTCGTGCCGCTCCCTTCGCAAAACCCACTCTCAGCTTTTTCACCCCCCTCAGCCCTGACTGTGAGCCTCCCCCCTCCCACCTCAATCGCTGCCCCCACCGCCTCCCATGCTTCCCACAATCACCACCCCTGCTACACCTCCACCCTCAGTCGACAACAGCAGCACCCCTTGCACCTCCCACCCCTTGCAAAGTGACCACACCTGTGTACAGTCTCCCCACCGACCAAACTTGCCAAACTTGCCACACGTCCCCCCCCCCCCCCCCCCCACTGCCGCCAGCCCCACCTGCGCACACCTGCCCACCCTTCCCCGCACCTGCCCCACTTGCCACACTTTGCCCACCATTGCCCAACCACCACACCTGGCGCGCTTGCCAAACTTCCCCAAACTTGCCACCCCTGCCCACCCCTGACGACACCTACAGCCCCTGCCATCCCTGTCACACCTGCCAATACCTGCGCACCCCAGCCCACCCGTCCCCACACCTGCCCACACCTGCCACACCTGCCACACCTGCCACACCTGCCGACCCCCCCCCCCCCCCCCCCACACCTGCCAGCACCTGCCACCTCTGCCCACCCCTTCCCACCTCGCAGCCCCTGCCATCCCTGCCACACCTCCCCACACCTGCCAACACCTGCCAACACCCGCCACACCTGCGCACCCCTGCCCACCCCTCCCCACCCTGCCCACCCCTGCCACACCTGCCAACACCTGCCAACACCTGCGCACCCTCCCCACCCCTTTACCACACCTGCCACACCTGCCAACACCTGCCAACACTTGCCACCCCTGCCCACCCCTGCCCACCCCTCCCCACACCAGCCACACCTGCCAACACCTGCCTACTCCTGCCTACCCCTGCCCACCCCTGCAGCCCCTGCCACCCCCACCACACCTGCCACACGTGCCCAGCCCCGCCCACCCTGTCAACACCTGCCAGCACATGCCAACACCTGCCAGCACTCCCCCCCCCCCCCCCCCCCTCCCCGCCACACCTGCCACATGCTCTGCCTATCTTCCCCACACCTGCCACACCTGCCAGCCAATACGTGCCAACACCTGCCATCACCTAAACCCTAAACCTGCCAACCCCTGCGCACCCCTGCCTACCCCTGCCCACACCTGCAGCCCCTGCCACCCTAACCACACCTGCCACCGGCCCACCTCTCCCCACACTTGCCACACCCAGCACATGCCAACACCTGCCAACACCTGCCCACCCCTTTCCCACCCACCAGCTGCTGGCGACCCCCGCCACCCCAGCCACACTTGCCTACCCCTCCCCACACATTCCCGCACATGCCAGCACATGCTAACACATTCCAACACCTGCCCTTACCTGCCCACTCCTGCAGACCCCAGCGACCCCCGCCACACCTGCCATATCTGCCCACCCCTCTCCACACATGTCACACCTGCTACACCTGCCAGCACTTGCCAACACCTGCCAACACCTTCCCACCTCTACCCACACAGCCTCAGCAACCCCTGCCACACTTGCCCCACCTGCCCACCCCTGCAGCCTCAGCCACCCCTCCCCACACCTGCCAACACCTGCCCACCAATGCAGCTCCTGCCACCCCGTCCTACTTGCCTGCCAGGTGTATCATATCATCAGAATAGTGTCATTTACTTACGATGATTGTGTTGCCACCTGCCCTCTCCCACTTTGGCATGCAACCACAGGTGCTTGGAAGGGCTTGTCAGATCAGCACCGCAACAGCACTGGACCTTTCACTTCTACCAGCACAGGTTCAGCACCCGGGAGATGAACTGGCACAGTTGCAGCACACCACCACAGCCATCACCACAGCGCCATCAGTAGGCCAGGCAGGTGCTGCAGCAGCAGCATCAGTAGCACCCGAGCCGTTGCAGGAGCTCCTTGCTGGGCGCGTGCGCTGTGTGGAGTACAGTGGGGGCCGTGTGTTTGTTGATGCACCACGGGGCCCTGGCCGGGTGTACCTGCCGGGCAGCTTCAACCCCTTGCATGAGGGACACAAGCAGATGCTGGCAGCAGCCGTGAAGCTGGCTGGGCCTGATGCAGAGGGCTGCTTTGAACTTACTGTCCAGAACGCTGACAAGGTGTGACAGAACAGGGGCCGGTCAGGGGAGGGGGGTCCGGGTTTGAGGGGGGAGGGAGGCTTGTTGCAAGCAACGGACATCATGAGTGTGCTGTCTAGAATTGTTGGTTGCTGAGGTCAAGTTCTTCGCATGGGCCATGCCTTTCAAGCAATGTGTGTTTGTGCGTTGACATGTATATGCATCCTGACTGTGCACACGTGCCCAGCACATGAAGAATGCAAATAAGCAGCTGTTGCCAGGACCTGCCCTCTGTGTTGTGCCATGTCCTCTCTGCTTGACATGCCCCCGTCCCCTTGGTGCTCCTACTCTCCCCTCCCTCCCCCCGCATCAGGGCATGCTGGAGCTGTCTGATGTGCAACGCCGTGTTGCACAGTTTGTTGCGGCAGGACTGCCCATCGTGGTCACCACAGCCTGCCTGCTTGTTGACAAGGCCCGTCTGCTGCCAGGCAGTTCATTCGTGGTGAGTGCCTTCCACTGATCTTGCCTTGAGGGGCATTGTAAGGGAGGGGTGGCCATAGGTTTGAGTTGTGCAAGGCAGTCACATGGGTGGATTGCCTTATCGGACTGTACACTGGCTGGCAGCCACTCTGAAATGGTGTGTTTCACCGTCCCAACAGATCCCGAAAAGCCATAGCGGCATGGTCTTGTGTCATGTCGACTCTACAATTGTTGCACGCCCTACCATTGGGCATGATGCAGAATGCCCCAGCCACTGTCATATTTATGGATGATTTGTCATTGTCTTTGTGTGAGTCAGGGTCACGGTACCCCCCCCTCCTTTGTCTGTCAATGTGTTGCCTGTAGGTTGGGTGGGACACCGCTGTACGCGTGGTGATGCCGAAGTACTACAATGATAGTGAAGTGGCCATGCAGCTAGTGCTAGCTGAGATTGGCCATCATGGGTGCCACTTTCTGGTGGCTGGCAGAGTGGATGAAAAGGGCGACGGTTACTTCAAAACGCTTGCGGACATTGCGCTGCCGCATGGCACACAACAAATGTTCAAGGCCGTACCTGAGAACTTGTTCCGCTCAGACGTATCCTCAACTTCCTTGCGTGGGGCAGGCAAGGGTTTGGTTTGAGACATTTGGAATGTGTTAGTGGTGCTGAAACATGCACCACATACTAGTGTGAATGGATGATATGGACACGGATACACCCAAAATTTGATTAATATTTGATCCGGCAACGTCATATGATTGTTATGGCCGTTGACCACTTGAGGTAAAGATGTAGGTGCTTGCCCCCGTGCAAGGTCCCGTGGCATGTTCACAATTAGGGGACCCTACCTTGCCCTATGGTACCCACATTCCATCCACGTGCAAAAAATACCACTCGTGTCAAAATCAGCGTGTCTTCGATTTTGGTGACACAAGAGCAATTGCAAGGGTATAAGCACCAGGCGACGACACTAATCAACTAATTTTAGCACGCCTAGCCCCCGACCTGCCCCACTTGCAAGCGCTGTGCGGTGCTGCTCGGTGCACTGCTCGTAGGCCAGCATGAGTTTAAGAACCACCGTGACTTGCAGCTGCTCTGATGGCGCATGTACACGGAACCCTGGCAGTTCCCACGTCAGTGTCTCACTCTATTGAGTGCACTATGGGCATGAGATAGGTTTGTACCGCTACCAAATGTGACGGGCATCAATAGGGATGCCGTCTCGGGTGATCTCCCGTTACACATGTCAGCACCTGATCGGCTGATCAAGAGCATATTATGCGCAAGCTGATGGAACCAACCAATTGATGAGTCATGGGTGACAATGAGATGAATGTTGACATTCAGGCCACTTTTCAACTACTCGAGCCTTTGAGAATGGCAAATGAAGCGTACAACCTGCCCACTCGCACAGATGATGCAGTGATTAAGCCTTTGAATAGTATACTATTATTGTGTTGTTCTCTGATCGCAGTCTCATCGCGGTCGGTGTCCAGGTTTAGGTTTCGGGAGTGTCCCACACTCTGTCTCTTGAACGCATGCCTGTCTGGCATCGAGGCTTCTGCTTATGCTACCATCAATCAGTGCGTTGTTGTTGTAATGTCGTACAACATGGGCGCCATGACAGATAGGCGCTGACTCTACATCACACCCCCCAGGGTCAGTCACAGGGTATGGGGCAATTCAGGGTCTGAATTGCCAGCAGTCATACGACGCCTGCGTCAGCTGCGCGTGCTTAGTTTGTGTTTGTTTGATGATACAAAGCACGTTTGGACTCCCGTGCGGCCTGTATTGCGACAGCACTCGTCCCAACCAGCATCAGTTACCTGCCCTGAATTAACTTCGTGCTCACGTCGCCGGTATGCCTGTGAAGTGATGTAGTGACATCTCGTGTACCATAAAAAAGAATGAGCACGTCTGGCACGACAGCTGCAGCTGCTGGGGCCAGCAGCACAGCAGCTGATCAGACGTTGACAAGTGCAGCAGCAGAAGCTGTTCGCAAGCGTATACAGCAGGCCCTGCCCCCCAACTCGTCTCCCATAGACCACGAGTTGGGCTCAATCAAGAGCCAGGCCTCCCTGGCACCGTTCTGGAAGGCAGTGCAGCGGTCAGGGGGGTGGCTGGAGCCTGATTCAGCAACAGCGTACGCAGCAACTCACCCCAGTGCGTCCCTTGAAGACATCATTCGTAACCACACAAGCGCATTCGTCTGCAACCCACTGGTGAGGCAGCAGCTGCACATGGCTATCTACAGGTTTGAGTTTTGCGACAGCTGCTGGCTGTCACCTCGGATTTGCTGTCAGCTGCTGGCTGTGCCGTCAGACTTGCTGCATACGGTGTCTTAGGGACAACCAGGACAGACAGATGTGCGCACAAGCGGCAGTTACAACAGGTGCTGGATTGTCCTCAACTGCCCCTGCTGCTTCCCTTTGCTGGTTGTGCTGCCCCTTCTTGCTGCTGGTGCTGTGCTGCTGTGCTGCTGTGCTGCTGTGCTGCTGTGCTGCTGTGCTGCTGTGCTGCTGTGCTGCTGTGCTGCCAGTTGACGCACAGCAACCTGCGCAAGGAGGGAAAGCTGATATGTCCCGGCTGCGGGCAGGCAGGCTGCTTGGAGGGAGGTGGTCTCAGGAAGGATCACAACACTGTGCTGGACCGGCCTAAGCAGTTCTGGGTGTTCAGCTTCAACCTGGTGCACAAGGGATGCAGCCAGATCAAGGCACCCAAACCAAGTGAGTGTGTGGCTGCTGCATGTTGTGGAGTTGCTTGACTCAGCATACGACTGCCTGTTAGGCAAGCAGGCAATAACACACAAGGCTAGCAGTTGCATGCAGCAAGTGGGACTCATGCATGATGCTGAAGAGCACCACATTTAGGCAAGCAGCCTGTCTCATGCCCCCACCCCTACCCCCCTGTGTGCTTTTCTGCGCTTGTGCAGACCCCAAGGCGGCCAGCTACAGGTTTGGCACAGCCTCCAGGGAGTTCCTTGCAGCCAACTTCGAGCCTGCCATCTTCTCTGCCCTACCCTTTACCTGGAGTGAGAAGGGCGCGCTGGTGGGCCGGCACCTGAGTGATGCCATCGTCTTCGAGCGCACACACGGCAAGTCATTCGACCTCATTGCGCAGCAGCACAACGAGCAAGTTGCCAGGCCCGTCGACGATATCATCCACATACGCTTGCAGCTTATGGCGCTGAAGGCTAAGCAGCTCAGGAGGAGGGCGCAGCCTGGGTCGCTGCACCATTGGGTGAACAGTGCAGCAGATTATGCACCCACCAGCAGCAGTGCGGCCACAGCAGCAGCAGCAGCAGCAGCAGCAGCAGGCGGCTCAACAGCTGCAGCGGTTGCCTCTGGCATGAGTGAGGCTGTTGGTGCAGCCGCCCAGCAAGCAGCCAAGCCACGGCTGCCACCGCTGCCACCACTGCCGCCAACTCAGTTGAGTCCTATCGCTGGCAGCAAGGTGCGGACTCTGTTTGGACTGTTGGTGGGGACACGCAAGCCACACAGCACCGGTGCACCTGGTGTGGCTGCTGGTGGCACAAGGACTGCGGCTGGCAGCAACAGCAGCGCCACAGCTGCAGCAGGCAATGCAAGCAGCTGCGCTGCAGCTGATGAGGGCAACTTCGGTGGCGGCGCTGGTGCAGATGCTGTCCTGGCTGTCGGCACAGGGACCGCAGCTGGCGGCAGCAGCAGCAGCGGTGGGGCTGGCACAGGGACTGCAGCTGGCAGCAGCAGCGGCAGGGCGGCACGCACAGGGACTGCTGCTGGCGGCAGCAGCGGCGGGGCGGCGGCAGCTAGCACAGGGGCTGCAGCTAGCGGCAGCAGCAGCGACAGGGCTGGCAGCACGGGGGCTGCAGCTGGCCCCGGCTTGGGCAGTGGGCCCTTTGCTGGGATCAGGGCAGCTAAAGACATCAGGGAGCTGCAGCTGCTGTCCCTTGGCGCGTATGACAAGCGTGGCTGCTGCAGCTGTGGGGGCAAGTGGGGAGTACGACTCACTGCCAGCCGACTGGGACGAGAGCCTGTTGGCTGAGGCGGATCCAGGGGCGGATCCAGAGGCTGACGGCCAGGCCACACACATTCTAGGCTTACCGGCAGGTGCAGACGCGCAGCAGCAGGGCGTGCAGGCGGCTGGGCGTACACAACTGGTGCAGAACCTCAGCAGCAGCAGTCAGCACGCTGCTGCTGGTGCTGCGGCTGCTGGTGTTGCTGCTGCCGGTGTTGCGGCTGCTGGTGCTGCTGTTGCGCCCGATAGTGCTGCGGCTGCTGCTGCTGCTGCTGGGGCTGTGGGGGATGGAGGTGCACAGGGGGACAAACATGAGCAACAGGGTGTCGAAGAGCAGCAGCAGCCAGCAGCGGCAGGTCGTAGCCCTGCAACCCAGTCACCAGCAACAAATACCAGGAAGCGCAGTCGGGAGCAGCCAGCAGGGGTCAGCCCTGCGCGCGAGCGGCGAGCAGGCCCAGGCCGCGCTGCTGCTCTGGGTGTAGCTGCACTGACGGCAAAGCTGGTACTTGGTGACAGTGATGACAGCGACAGCACCGGTGATGCCAGCTCAGAAGACAGCGACAGCCAACCCGCAGCAAAGCGCCAGGGCAGCAGCCCAGTGCGCAAGGTGGCCCGCAGCGGTAATGCCTCCCCGAGCTCTGGCGGCAAAGGCAGTGCTGCTCAGCATGGCGTTGCCGCAACAGCGTGGCAAACCCAGGCTGGTGCGCAGGGAGTGGGCTATGCCGTGCAGCCAGTCCAGACAGAGCAGGAGAAGCAGCTGTTTTTCAAGCTGCTGGCAGAGGCAGACAGCGCTGCCGGCAGCAGCAGCAGCAGCAACACCTTTGGTTGCGCTCCGAGCCGCGGCATCAAGTGGGTGGATGTGGTGAACAGCTTCAACACAGCCGTCACCACCGCCTGGGATGCCGGCCATTCCCGTGACAGCCTGCGCATGAAGAACATGGCTGTGCTGGTGAAGTTTTACAACTCATTCAGCAAGGACCAGCGTGTTGCAGCTGCACGTGTGTATGCACAACAGCGGAGCGATGCGGCTGCCGCCGCTGCGGCTGGCGGCACACCAGACGCAGCAGCGGTGAGCGGGCACGAAGCCACAGCGGCTGCTGCCCAAACAACAGCAGGGTGGCAGCTAGCAGTGGCCAGCAGCAGATGGGAGCAAGCAGTGGTGCACGGCGGCAGCGGCAGCAGCAGGGGGAGGCGTCTCGTAGGGGCCAGCAGCTGCACACTGGAGCGCCCAGTGGTCGGCAGCAGCAGCAGCAGCAGCAGCAGCAGGCGGGAGTGCGCGCCAGTCAGCAACCCAACTGGCTGGCAGCAGCAGGGGCACAGGTGCAGCCCAGGCCCAAGGCCAAGGGCAAGGGGCTGGGCGGCAAAGATGGTAAAAAGATATGTGTCCCTTGTTCACTGGAGGCAGACGAGAGCTTGAGCACCGCCAACGACGCGCGGGACCGGGGCAGCGTAGCAAGCAGCAAGTCGCACACATGCCCCTACTGCAAGTGCCCACTCTGCAAGAAAGTGTGGGACAGCAAGAAGGGCAAGGCGGTTGTGCACCGTGGCCAGCTTGCACGCACGCTGTGGGAGAATCTGCCTGAGGGCCACGCGTCGTAGGCATTGCAGTTAGTGCTGCTGTGACACAGGGCACGTGTCGGTAATGCTGTGTGCTTGTGTGTGGCAGTCAGTCTGCAGTTGCTGTTGATGTTGTTGGCAGGTTTGACAGGTGGTGAGACCGCAAATTCGACCCGGGCAGGTGTGTTGATGTATAAACATAATTTAGAAGCCGCGAAATTGGGCTATGGGTGGTCGAGTGCATTGGTTGTTTGCAGAGTACTGCCAGGCAATACTCGCCTTGTGGCTCCTTGAGGGGTAAATTCAGCTGCCGGCAGTGTGTAATTGTACTTAATTTGCCTATTGGCACCAGGCGGCTTCGCCGCCCCATACCCCCTTTGCGGGGGGTGCTGCCCCATAAATCCTAAATTAAGGAGGGAAGGGGAGATGGAACTGCCGCTGCATATGCTGCCACTGTGCTGTCATTCCCTCATTACTGGATACTTTCACCACATAGTGGTACTCTCCAGACCTAGTTAACTGCCGAAGCCGAAGCTTGGTATCACCATGCGTAAATTAACCCGTCACAAGCATCACAGCACAACGGGCATGTGTGCTTGTGTGAGCAACCACGCAACAAAGACGACAGCATGTAAAAGCAGGATTAAATCACAACACCAAGATGAAAACAGATGTCCCAACAGTTTGTCCAACCCACGTGAATTCATCAAACCCCCACCACACTCAAACCTCACAACTCCCAACACAGACGTCACAACCACCAGCTGACTTGCCACACCTCCAACACTGCTGCTGCGGAGGTCCAGCCAACTGCTATGACTGTGTGTTGACGGTGACTAGCCCCAATATCCGCCCTGATACATCCCCGCCTGGTGCTTGAGAGCTACATTCTCCCTTTCCAACCTGTCCCACTCTGCAGCTGAGCGCTGCTGACCCCTCCCAGCTGGCGGGGCCCTTCTGTGCTGCTGCATCTCCCGCTCGCCATCAAGCTTGCGCTTGAGATCGTTGCGCTTCCTGCGCTCCTGTTCCATTTGGGTGGCCATCTTTACTGCGAACTCCATACCCGCCGTGTGCAGCACTGCCATCGTGTTCTGGTCGCTGTCACGACTCGGCGGTGCTGCTGCTGGTGCTGCTGGGGCCACCCTCTCATGACCAAGCCCTGCCGTGGCAGCCGCTGCTGCCGCGCTGCTGCTGACCCGCGGTGGCGGGCTGCTGTGTCTCACTGCAACTGCCTGCTGCTGCTGCTCAGGCGCAGCAGGGGCGCCCCCTCCGTACCCTGCTGCCTCTCCCTCATGCCCATACCACTGCCCTGCTGACGGGTACCCCCCATACTCGCCTCCCCACCCATAGCCAGAAGGAGGTGCTGGGTAGTAAGCCTGCTGCGCATACCGGCCATCCCCGCCCCTGCAGTCGTGCTGCTCATAATGCTGCACCTCCCAAGCCCTGCCGCCGTCGTGCTCAAACTGCTGCCGCCAACCCCTGCCGTCGTGCTGGTACTGCTCCCCCTCATCCCAACCCCTGTCGTTGTGCTGCTCATAATGCTGCTGCTCCCAACCCCGGACATCGTGATGCTCCCCTGCTGCAGCCCTGACCTCATCCGCCCAGTTACGTCCTGCGCTCCCGCCCCAGTCGCCCTGCTCCTGCTGCCGGCCTGCGTTGCTGCCGCGGCCACCCCGTCCCTGCTGCTGGCCTGCGTGTCTGCCGCGACCGCCCCGACCCTGCTGCTGGCCCGCGTGTCTGCCGCGGCCACTGCTCTCCTGCTGCTGGCGCGAATGTCTGCCGCGGCCACTGCTCTCCTGCTGCTGGCACTCGTGTCTGCCGCTGTGAGGGTCCTGCTTGGGGACGGTCCTGTTGGGGTGTGCAACAAGCTGTGGCAGGACCCTGTCCTCATGCTGCTTGGCAGTTTCGCCGTCGCGCAGCTTGAGTACATTGCACTTCTCTGCGCCATGGCTTCCCACCCCGTGCACAGGGCAAACCTGCTTGCCTGACGGAGGCTTGAGCTTGCGGCAAAGCTTGACGCTGCTCTGATACAGCACACTCTGCGGCACTGCGATGTGCTCCTGCGTGCCACGCATGATGAACAGGCTTGCTGCTAGCCACCCCCCTTCCATCTGCGGTGCTCCCGGGCGCAAGCTGCGCGCCACTATCCCCAGCAGCTTGCCCAGGATTGGGACGGCATCTAAGCTGTCCCCGTCCTGCCACTCGTCTACCCTGCTGCCTTTGTGCACGAAGGGCGGCAGGCTCACTGTGTCGCCTGCTGCCTCATGCTCCCCGCTGTCTGTTCCCTCTGCCTCTGCAAGGTCATCCCCTGCGTTTTCCCCTGCATCATCATCTGCTTCATCCCCTTCTCCCTCCCCTGCTTCTGACCCTGTCGCCTCTGCTGCTGGCTCTAGCTCCGGCTCCTCCTCCTCATAATCCAAAAGCTCCTCCGCGTCAGACATGCCTACACAGCACAGGCAGTGAACAGCAGATGTGCATGGCAGCAGGGGTCTTAGTAGCCCCCCCGGTTGCCACCCCCCAGGACCGCTGTCCTAGTCTGCTGATACTGCTGCTGTTGCTGCCGCTGTGGCCCTGGTCAGGCGCGCACGTTACCCTTGCCGTCCTTGGCCTGCTGGCCTGCGAGACGCGCTTGCGTGGGTGAGTTTGTCATCGCCTGGCAGGGTGATGCCTGCGGGCAGCACAGTGTCGACATGTTGCAGCAAGGGCTTTGCCTCTGCAACTGTGTAGTTATACACGTCACCATCCTCAAAGTATACGTCAAAGTAATCAGGGCGGCGCTGCGGGCCCTGAAAGTGTAACCTACCCCAGTAGGGGCGCAATTGCTGCGTGGATGGATCCACAAAGTTCTGCAGAATGAGCCGTCCATGCAGCTGCTGTGCTGCTGTGTCCCGCTCACGCATAGCCTTGTTAGGGTACAGCTGGGGCGCTTTGCCGTCCAGCTGCTGCCTAAGAGACCTCTCCCTAACCTTTGACTGCAGCTGCTGCTGTGACACACCTGCACTGGTGCAGCTTGGGCACATCCAGTTGCCTTCTGGCACAGTGCCCAAGGGTGTGGGCAGGCACTTCATGTGCCAGCCTGCATCACAGACGTCACACAGCAAGACAGGGTTCTGTGTGCTGGACAGCACTGAAGAGCAGGCCTCACAAGCTACCTCTGGCGGCTTGCTTGTGAGCGTTGTGTCAAGTGCTGTGTCGATGCCAGGCAGGTGGCAGGGGGCACACTGAGACATGTGGCGGTCTGTGGTCGTGCCGCACTTGCCTTGCAGTATGAGGCGCCCTGATGGCCTGACCTCGAGAATGCGGTAAATTGCAGCCTTTGCCCTTGGCTGTAAGGCGTTGGCTGTGTTAGCCTGGTTCGTGGACACAAAGTCACCCACCTTGAAGCGATGATTCTTGGGCAGATAGGAGCCTGACCGTGTGTGCTTGTACCTCTGCTCATCCCGGTGCTGGGCGATCAGCAGGTTCTGCAGTGCCATGGGGCAGTGCTGCTTGACCAGATCCCTGCGGCGGGCAAGGTCAGTGGCAGCCAGCTGTGGTGAGTCAAAGTCAATTGCTTTGTCAAGCCTAGCCACAACAGCTGGTGGCAGCACAGGTGTCTGCGCGTACAGTAGCTCGTACGGGGAGAACCCTGTGCTCTTCTGGGGGCTGCACCTGTACCCCATGAGCAGCCACGGGATTTCCAGATCCCAGTTCTCTACGCACTGCTTCTCTAAGCACATCTTCTTGAGTGCGCGCTTAACAGTCTGCACACACTTCTCCGACATGCCGTTGGCCTGTGGATGGTTAGCAGAGGTGGGCCGTGAGTCGATCAGGGCCTCCTGCATCATCCTCTTGAAGGCCCCTTCCCACTCGCTGCCGTTGTCGTGCACTAGCTCAGCACATGCCCCAAAGCGTGCCAGCACGTTGTGCGTGAAGGCATAACTGGTGCACTCTGGGGTCTTGTCGGCTATAGGGATAGCCTCTATGTGCTTGGAGAAATGCTCCACGCATATCATGACATACTGATGCCCCCTGGGGGTCTTGGGCAGTGGCCCTGCTAGGTCCACCCCCCAGCGGTAGCCCAACCCCTTGATAGGCAGGGGCTGCAGCTCAGCCGGCTCTGCATTGCCGAACGTAGCACGAATGCGGCTGCACTCCTTACACCCACTCACCAGGTGTGCAACGTCAGCCTGCAGGCCATGCCACCAGAAGGAGTTCAGCACAAGGGCGGCTGTGCGCCTGACTCCGAAGTGTCCGCAGCGGCTGTGTAGCTGCTGGACGATTGCTGTTCTCTCCTCGGGGGCTGGCACCTGTTTGCAGGAACCGTCAGGCATACGTCTCAGCAGCTTGCCTTGCTGCCATTGATAATACGCCAGCCGCTTTGTGATGCGACTTCTATCTGTTGCTGTGGTGCCCTCAGGCATCTTGCCCTGCTACAGCATGTGCATGGCTGCTGCATCATGCCAGATATCTGTACCTGCCGCTTGCTTTGGGCACAGTTGCTCTTGCGCAGCTGCTGCTGCTGACAGCATACACGCTGTCTCGTAACTACAGCCGTACTCGGTGGCTGCTAAGTGTGTAGGGTGCTGTACCCTTGCCCAAGCTGCTGCTATTGCTAAGATGCACTGTGTGCAGTTGGAGTCCATAGACTCACCTAGCGCTTGCCTGCGCTGCTGTTTGCTCACGCCCGGGGCGGCTGTACTGCCCTGGGGGTAGCCCATTGCAACCTCTCTCTCATCTGCTGTGGGCTGATCCCATGTGCCATCTGCATTGCGCACGCTGCCAGGCTCTCCTGGCAGGAAGGCGTACGACTGTGGGTAAGCCACAAACGTGGGCCACGCCTGCATGGGTTGACCAGGCACGTTGCAACAGTAGCGTGGCGGGCGGTCAGCAGTGCGCACGGGTTGTGCTGTTCTACCTGCTGCTAGTGCCACGCTGACTGTACGGCCTGCTGGGCGCTGGACATGCGCGGCAGCGCTGGCTAACTGTGCCGGTGCGCAAAGGTTTGTCCACCAGTTGCGCACCCTGTGAGCCAGGCTGCCAAACTGTGCTGCGTCCAGCATGACAGGCTGTCCTATTATGCTGCAAACCGTGCTGAAGTCCTGCTGAGAGATGGTTGAGTTGCTGTGGCACTGAAAGGCCACGTTCTCAATCAGGTAGGCTAGTGGCAGGTCAGGCTGCAGCTGCTGCAGAGTTCCTATCACTCTAACAAGCTCATGCAACAGCCCTGACCTCTCACCTCTCAGGCCGGCTGCTTTGCCAGCCAAGGAGAGGTCCTGGCAAGGCCAGCCTGCCACCACCAGCCAGGGAAACTGCTGCTCCCTAGCGCCTGCCTCCACCAGATACTGGGTGGTGAGACGCCTGATGTCTTGTGGTAGGGCAAAAGCACCCTGCACAGCATCAGGAGTCAACAGTGTTGGGTACAGCGACATCAGGTGCTTGATGCGCTGTGTGGCGATGCTGCGTGCTACTGGATTTGTGTCCAGATAAATGTATTGGTGAACCCTTTTGCCGTTCCGCAGAGCCATCTCCAGGCCCGCACACAACCCCCCAAAGGGTTCCACCAATACAATGGGTCTATCGGCTGTGAAAAAATTCTCTGCAACTGACGCAGTGCTCAGTGCTGCAGTCTTGCGTGCCCCATACGCGTCAGGCGCACCTATGTACTGCGCTGCAACAGGGGTGTCAGGCGTCACGCCCTCCTGGTGCGCCTTGTGCACCCAATGGTTGGCAGCAGCGTCCAGCTGTTGCTGCTGCCACTGTGCCAGCGGCTGGTTGCCGTCTGGGCCTGCCTCCGCTGTGTCTGCAAAGCCACCGTTGTGCCCTGCAAGTAGCGCAGCAGGCAAGGGTGAAAAAGCATCCATAAAATCATCAGCGTGACTAGCTGTGGCGAACTCCAAGACCTGGTGATGCAGCTGCGAGGGGTGATACACATTAGCGGCCGCGTGCATCAGTAGTGCTGCTGTGACAGGGTGGTGCTCCGCTTGCAAGGAGACACTCCTGTGGCGACCCAGCAGGTCCCTAGTGTAGTCAGTGCTGTCAAGAGTGCCGTCAGCGTGAAAAACCATAGGCAGGGGGTGATGGAGGGGGTCAGCTGTAGCATTCAGCCTAGCCCCTGTGACATCCAACATTGTGGCGCATGGGTGCCTGCTGGGCAGGTCTGCTATGTTGTCCTTACCAGGACGATGCACAATGTGGAATGAGTAATCTTGCAAAGACAGCATCCACCGGGCCTGCTGTCCTGTGGGCTCCTTCGCTGTGAGGAGCCACAGCAGCGGCCGGTGATCGGTGTGGAGACAAAAAGGTTCGGAGACACCGTGCAGGTATGGGCGGAACGTCTTGATCCCCCACACAGCAGCAAGTGCCTCCCCCTTCCATGCCTCATAGCGGCGCTCATGTTCGTTAAGTGACCTGCTAACACAAGCAACCATGTACTCCGAGCCATCCTCTTCCCGCTGGTTGAGGACAGCAGCTATACCGTTGGTGCTCCAATCGGTGTAAAGGTGAAAGGGCTTAGAAGGATCTGGGTGCCTTAGCACCAGCCCTGGGGTAGTGAGAGCAGCCTTAAGCTTGGTGTACGCCACCTGCTGCTCCTCACCCCACTCAAACCTGCAGTGTTTTTTGAGAAGTGCGTTAAGCGGCTTGGCGATAGCGCTGAAGCCAGGCACATAGCACCTGTAAAACCCGATGACCCCCAAGATGCTGCGCACCTGGTCACATGTGGTTGGCACCGGGAGTGCGTTGATGGCTGACGCCTTGGCCTCCTCAGGGCGCATGCCGTCAGATGACACCACGTGGCCCAGGTAGGGCATGGAACTCCCAGCCAGGATGGACTTGCTGGGATGGCACCGCATGCCAACTGCCTCAAACCGCTGCAGCAACCGCCGCAGGTGCTCCAAGTGCTCCTCAAAGGTATCTGAGACCACAAGTACATCATCCACATACACAAGGCAAGAGTCAGACAGGCCTGCAGCATCGATCTCGTACTGCATCACCTTCTGAAAGTACGCATTTGAGTTGACATGCCCAAATGGCAGCATGTTGAAGGCATACAACTGGCCGTCAAAAGAGAAGTTGAGCAGCTTGCGGCTCTCCTCTGACAGCACAAGGTTGAAGAACCCGCTACGACAGTCAAGCTTGCTAAGCCATTTCTTGCCGTGCGTGCGGCGAAACAAATCCTCAGGCAGCGGCATCTGAAACTTGTCAATAAAAGCATTCAAGTTGTGGTTGCGCAAATCCACACAGAGGCGCTTCTCAGACCAAGTGCCGTCTGGTGCCTTCTTAGCGGGCATGGTCACAGCGCTGCTGTGCCGTGCATTTAGCGTGTCTACTTTGCTAACGATGCCTGCCTCCAGCATCTCTCTAACCTTCTCTCTACCAATCTCCAGCTCAAGCGGACTGTACCGCCGCGGAGGTGACCAGATGGACCTATCGTCCTTCATGACTATGTTGACTTCACCCAGGTCTCCTGAGTAACCGGGCAGCTCATTCAGGCTGTAGGCAAAGGCGCCCTTGTTAGCTATCAGCATTTCTTTGAGCAGCTCCTGCTCCAAGCTGCTAGTCTGACCCCCATATATCCACAAGTGCTCCGGATCCACCTCCCACTGATCATTCAATCTTTTCTCCTCTGACTCACCTTCAGGCGTGTATGCCTCGATAGGGAGTGGCTTGCTGGGCTGGGAGTCAGCTGCGAAAACATTCGCCGTTGCCAGTGCCGCCTAAGTGATCCGTCAGGCCTGCAGCCAGCAGGTGCGTCACAGAGTAAGGCACATGCGGCATCAGCGGCTGTGAGTATGTAATGCTTGTGCTGGCAGGCGTCACTGCCTGGTATGTCTGCATAGCCTGAGTGCCAGTAGTGGCGACTGCTGCCAGCATCAGCAGAAAAAGCAGCGTCTTGGCTGTCCACGCTGACGCCACAAAGCTCCAAGTAATGCGTGGCCGCAATATGATTACGGAGCGCGGCTTTCTCCCGCTGCTCTTAGCATCAGGCTGCAGGTATATTGTCTCACCTGCTGCTGAGCGGTGGCCCCTGCCAAGCCGCCAGTAGGTGGTACCCTCGCGCGGGGCCGGCTGCATGGCCGCACCAAACAGGGAGCGCCACGTGCGCTCCAGCACATCACGCGCGCGCCTGAACAGCCACATGATGGGCAGGAGGATGAGCCACAGCAGGACTGCTGCTGCTGTGCTGCCCACCCCCCAAGCCCCAACTGTGGGTCCGCAGTCTGCTGCCACTGCTACCTCTGTCTCTGCTGCTGCTGCTAGGCGGTTCAACCGCTGCTGACGCTTCCTGACAGGCTTGCTGTCTGTCTGAGTGCCTGCGTCGGCTGATCCCTGTTGCTACTACCCCCGCAGCCAGGGGAACACCGCACAGCTGGCTCTCCAACTGCTTGGTAACCTTTCCTGCCTGCAAACTGAGATCTGGACGCGTATCATTCGGAGAATGGAAGCACACATGGGCCTGTGCCCGGATTGGATGAATGAATTACATCTCGACTGCTCTGGGCCGCTCAGCCCTTGGCTGGCGGCCTCAGCCTGCTACTCCTGATCCTTTGAGTGTGTGTGTGTGTGTGATTCAACGCGTGCCGTGCACCGGCACGCGCGCAGCCTTATGCTGTGAGTGCAGAATCTCAACAGACATAACAGGCACTGCAAGTGCCACCTGGCACTCTGAGTGACAACCTGTCTTGGGGCACCACAAGCCCTCTGGAATGCTCTCCAACACATCTGTACTGATATTGCACAGCAGTGCAGCCCTAATCGGATGCATGACCCAATCGGGTATGACAGCTGTCGTGCAAAATGAGCGATATGCTAGACAAGCGCTGAGTGTGTGAGGGTGACAGTGACCTGTCCACACCCCCCCAAACGCAACACACAGGCAAAGCAAGGCTGAGCATGTGTGAGGAGTTTGCTGCTCACAGGTCACACATGGAGTGGAATGCCACAACTGAATCACAGGATGCACAACCGCAACACACCAACTGGGGGTACCGTCCATCACCCCCCTTGCACTTTGCCAAGGTCACATGCATCACGTGCACCACCACAAGCCACTACTGCTGACACTTTCAGCCCTCAGGTGCTGCACAACCTGCCCAATGACTGCTCCATCGTGTGTGCCTTTGCTTGGCACATCACCGCTGCTGCTGCAGCGGCTAAGCATGGGCACGCCTAGCCTTGGTGGGGTTTGCTTTCCCACAATCTGGCTGCGCTCTTGCCCATCACTAACACAATGGAACCACTCTGCTCTATGGTGTGTGCTTTTGCTTGACACATCACCACAGCTACTGCTGCGGCTATGCATGGGCCGCCTGGCCTTGGTGGGGCTTGCTTTCCCTCCAACTCCTGCTGCATGCGCTCTGCCACCTGTGTCTGAGTGGCAACCATCAGGTTCTGCTGCTTCTGCCGTTCCCAGCACACCGCTGCTTGCACAGCAGCCTCCAGGGTAGCTGTTCCCTGTGGGTAACTCGCCAGCCACCTTGACAGGTGCTCAGCACACTCCTTGTTGTTCACACCCTGCGCAAACAGCGTCGTGCAGTACTGTTCATTGTACTCGGCACGGTGCCTGAGTTTGGCAGCTTTCTGCCTGATCTCACTCGCAAAGGCATCAAAGCTGTGTGTGCCCTGCTTTAGCTGCTTGAACGCATTCTCCTGCTGCAGCGTGGCCTCACTGTAGCGCAGCTCGAAGACTGTTAGCATGTAGTAAAACGCGTACAGCTGTGGGCTCACCTTCTCACCGTACTCATTCAGGACTGCTGGGTCCCTCTGTTGCTGTTGCCGTGCGCCTGGAGCTGGGATCTCACCGCCCCTGGGGATTGCCAGGCGCTGTGCTGTGGCAGTCTCCAGCAGCTCCTTATACTGCTGCTCCATCTCCCTGCACACCATCTGCTGGTGCGCTGGGCTTTGGGCGTTGGGACCCAAACTGGCCTGCAGCACCTGCATAGTGGGGGCAAAGTCCAGGAAGAGGCCTGCGTCAGCAGCTTGGACCCAGGGCAAGGTTGCTGACCTAACCTGCATAAACGCTGCACGTGCAGGGGTTCTCTCTGGGAGCCCTGTCTGCATGATAGAAGCCTGTGACGCAGCACAGAAGGGGCCTTTGTTAGGCTGAGCAGACCACAGCTGAGCACTCTCCTTGTGGATCCGTGTGAAATCTGTAACCTCCTCTTCACCATTGCCTGTGAACTTTCTGCGGCGATCACCCATTTTCCTGTCCCACAGAGAGGACAGGTTGTCATCTGACACATAGCGTGTCATGTCTGCTGCTGCTGTTGCTGTCTGGTTGCTGGCCCAGAAGGCAGGAGTGCCTGCTTCGCTTGCAGGTGTTCTGAAAGCTGGTGTGCCGTAAGGACTCTGTCCCAAAGCAGGCACGACACGTGCAGGAGTGCCTGCAAATCCGAAATGTGTTGCTACTGCTTCTGCTGCAACTTCTGCTGCAAGGCCATCTTGCCTGCTGGCGTCCTTGCTCAGCTGCTGCTAAGAATTCACTGCTTAGATCACGATATGTTGATGGATCATTTGAAAGAGCAGAAGACCTGAGACCCAGTCTCATTCAGGGCTGTACCCACGGCACTGTGGCCAGGCCTGCTGGCCGAGAGAAACGCGACCTGTGGTCGATAGAAATGGCCTGCTGGCCGTAAGAAAGGGCCTGCTGGCCAAGAATCAGGGCCTGATGGCCGGAGTAACAGGCCTGCTGGCCGGAGAACGATGATTCAGGGAATCACGGTGACCTGTTGGTCGGGATACGCTGCGCACGGAACCTCTTACCTATGGAACGTTACCTCGATGTCAACTTGCCGGTAGAACCTCTTGCTCTGGCTGTGGGGCAGTCCCGACCAGGACCACACGCTGGTGCTGGCGGTAATTACTGCTGCATGCAGCTGCCGACTGCTATGCAGTCAGGACGCCTAGAATGCAGAACAGGATGCCAGCTGCTGCGCATGCAAGCTGCCGTCAATGCTGGGTGTAAAGCCGGCTGCTGATGTTGCTGGATCCCTGCGACAACGCCTTATCACCTGGGCCGTGAGCCTTCTGCTGCCTGCTGCCACTATTGCTATTCACTTCTCTTGCACTAGAATCTCAAGGTATTACAAAGCTCTGGGGATTTCTGCCCCCTAGGGATTTCTGCCCCCACCTGTGCTGCTTGACACTGACAGCAGATGCTCACTCCACAAGAAG
Organism: Desmodesmus armatus; assembly: GCA_007449985.2. Lineage (NCBI taxonomy): Eukaryota > Viridiplantae > Chlorophyta > Chlorophyceae > Sphaeropleales > Scenedesmaceae > Desmodesmus > Desmodesmus armatus. The sequence goes on from VIIQ02000215.1 coordinate 139,361, forward strand.
GCAATTCTAGGCGTGCCTTGCCAGGCACGCACCCCGGCACTTGACCCTCGCACGGTCAGAAGCTCAACAGGCACATGGCAAAACTGCCATGCTCACTTGACCACTTGACAGCTGGCCATTCTCATGTGGCACACACACCCACTGCTGCTCAAGCTACTCTCAGCACTAACAGACAACTCCAAGAGCCAATCGGGCAGCAGCCGGAATCGGGCCTGACAGTAACATCGTTATCAGGTTCCCAAGTCCAGTTCAGTCTCTCTCTCGGTAGCAGCCCTGCTACGTCCTCTCTCCAAGGCTCAAGCCAGGACGGAGTTGACAAGGCATAGTTGCTATCCACTGTCCAGGCTCAGTTGCTAGGGATCCCACTGAGGCAGAAACGATCCAGTGCACTCCAGTCAATCCATCGATAGGTTTTAGGGTTTAGGTTTTAGGTTTTGGGGTTTAGGCTAGGGTTTAGGGTTTAGGCTAGGGTTAAGGTGAAGTTTAGGGTTTAGTTTTAGGGTTTAGTTTTTAGTTTTTAGGGTTTAGGGTTTAGGTTTTGGGTTTAGGTTTAGGGTTTAGGTTTAGGTTTTAGGGTTTAGGGTTTAGGGTTTAGGGTTTAGGTTTT